>JAOTQJ010198631.1:0-20341 GCA_025642045.1 Solanum sejunctum | reverse complement strand
ACTAGTAATGATTAGTAGTGAAATCTTATAGTCAAGCCCTATATTCCCTTTGGATTCGACCCTAACCTCGATTAGGTTAATTACTGATAGCGATCGCTTTCTTCTTGGAGCGTGATCACATGCAATATTTCTATATGTTACTCATTGCCTATACTTATGCATTTTGACTATGTCGCTTATCTATTGTTGCATTGCATCCTACATACTTAGTACATTTAACTTACTAATGCATACTCTATGCCTACATGATGTCACCATTTAGGAATTAGAGACCACTTGGGCATTCTCCTCCACGTGGCTAGTACTACTTCGCTCAAGCTTATTGGTAAGTCCTCCATTCCAGGGATGATACTTATGATTTCTTGCTATGTACTAAGACTATCTCTCTTTTGATCATGTGTTGACTATGAGGGTGAGCTCGGTTGCTTGTCTTGGGCCTCGCACTTATCTTTGTAGTAGAGTTGTTGTTGGACATGTTATGTATCTATGCTATGAGCATTGACTCTCTTATTTATTGATGCTATGATATGGAAGTTTCTCCTTAGTCCTTTTACCCTTGCTTCTAATGTATTACTGATATTTTGTTGCTTCTGCGACCAAGGATATATAATGATAAGTTAGGCAGATTGCTTGGGGTCCCTTCGGGTTCCCCATGCATTATGTCACGTCTAGGCCCTAGGCTTCGATCATGATAAACTTGGTATCATATCACTAGGTTGTTAGATTTTTGGTGTCCAACATATGCGTTGATTAGAGTCTTGTTCATGGTTATGTTGTGCACCACAACTATGAGCAAGAGGCTAGGAGACGTTTTATGAAATGTTTTCTTTCTTCATGGTCAATGTCATGCTATAGAGTTGAGGTAAGGTTATTCCCCTATAACAAATGTTCTTTGATATGCTAGATCATGCCTAACACAAGGGGAAAACGATCCCACACACCAAAGGAGCAGCCCGCCAATGGAGAGCTCCAAGATGCTCTCACTTTTCTTGCACAAGTTGTGGCTAACCAAGCCAATGCAGGGGCCCAAGCCCCTTATTCTCCTACACCATATTCTCAGCTAAGAGACTTCTTAAGAATGAATCCCTAGAAAATCTATAGGTCGAAGGTAGATAACGACCCTCAAGAGTTCATTAATGAGATCTACAACATATTGGCTATCATGGGTGAGAGACCGAAAGAAAAAGTGGAGTTGGTGGCCTACCAACTCAAAAGGGTAGCACAAATATGGTATAACCAATGGAAAGAAGAGAAGTGAGTAAACTATGTGGTACTTTGGGAAGAGTTCAAAGTGGCTTTCCTTAATCGATTCTTCTCTCTTAAGCTTAGGAAAGCTAATATGGTGGAAATTATGAATTTGAGACAAGGGTCAATGAGTGTGAGGGAATATTCCCTCAAGTTCAACTAACTTTCAAAGTTTGCTCCTTACTTGGTTGCCGACCCAAGGTCTAGAATGAACAAGTACGTGATGGGTGTGTTTGACTTAGTGAGTAAAGAATGATAGTCCAATATATTGATTGGCTATATGGACTTGTACTATTTGATGAGCTATGCCAAATAAATGGAAGAAGAGAAAATGAGGAATAGAAGGGGTCATGAGGCTAAGAGGGCCCGTTTTGAGGGTAAGTTCCAAAAGGGTAGCCGATTCTATAAAGGCCAAGGTCTTCTCATTCATTTCAATAAAGGGTTGTCAATAGCTTTCCAAGGGCCCAAGGTGTTAGAGGTATGGTTCCTAATGGAGGGTGTCTAAAATATGGTAGGGGTCACAGTGGCCCATGCTTAAAGGATACAAATACTTGCTATGGTTGTGGGGAAGTTGGGCATAAAGTGGTGGATTGCTCTCAAAATTCCAATAAGGGTAAAATGATTCGTCCACAACATGGTAATAAGATTCCATTGGGGAGAGGTGGTCGACAAGATGGTACCCCAAGGCACAATTAGTTTTATGCTTTGCATAGGAGGTAAGAGGTTGATGAGATGCCCGACGTTGTTACCTGTATGTTGAAAATCTTTGATTTTGATGTGTATGCATTGATTGATCTAGGTGCCACTCTTTCTTTTGTTACCCCCTTTGTAGCCAAAAAGTTCCATGTTGAGCCCGAATTACTGCATGAGTCATATGAGGTGTCTACTCCTATTAGTGCATCTATTATTGCTAGAAATATCTATAGAAGTTGTCCTATTTGCATCTTGCATAAAATATTGCCTTGTGATCTTATTGATTTGGACATGGTTGATTTTGATATTATTCTTTGGCTGGATTATTTGCGTGCATACTATATCTCTATTAATCGTAGAACATGTAGAATCAAATTCTAATTCCCAAATGAACCCGTCCTTGAATGAAAGAGTCAGAATGTGGTGGTCAAGGGTAGATCCATCTCTTGCATTAGAGCCTAAAAGTTGATCTCTAAGGGGTGTCTTTACCATCTTGTGAGGGTCAGGGATGTAGAGTCCAAGGTCCCTCCCATAGAGTCAGTTTCAGTTGTAAATGATTTTCGTGATGTCTACCCAAATGAACTTCCCTATGTTCCTCCCGAAAGGGAAATAGATTTTGGTATTAGACCTCCTCCCTAATACTCAACCCATTTCCATTCCTCCTTACCAGTATGGCCCTGGTGGAGTTAAAGGAGTTGAAGGAACAACTGAAAGATTTATTTCAGAAGGGTTGTATTAAACCTAGCCAATCCCCTTGGAGTTCATCGGTATTGTTTGTGAAAGAAAAAGGATAGTTCCCTTAGAATGTGTATTAACTACCGGCAAGTCAATAGGGTCACCATCAAGAATAGATTTCCTGTTCCAAGAATTGATGATTTGTTTGACCAATTACAAGGGGCTAGCAACTTCTCTAAGATTGATCTTCGAGGTAACATCAAGTGAAGGTGAGGGAGTGTGACATTCCTAAGGCAGCCTTTCGGACTAGGTATGGCATTATAAATTTGTGGTGATGTATATTGGGTTGACCAATGCATCAACCATCTTTATGGACCTTATGAATATGGTCTTTAAACCCTACCTTGATTCCTTTATTGTGGTCTTCATTGATGATATTTTAATCTATTCACATAGTGAGGAGGAGAATATAAGCCATTTGAGGTTTTTGTTGCAAAGATCGAGAGAGGAAAATTGTATACCAAATATGAAAAGTGTGAATTTTGGTTAAAAGAGGTTGCATTCCTAGGTCATGTAGTGTCGGGGTGTGGGGGTGGTATTAAGGTGTATCCTAAGAAGATCGATGTGATTAGAAATTGGCCTAGACCATTCACTCTATCGGATATTAGGAGTTTCTTGGGCTTAGCAAGTTACTATAGAAGATTTGTGAATGGGGTTGTCCTCCATTGCTTCTCCTACGACGAAGTTGACTCAAAGGAAGGCTAAGTTTGTGTGGACCAATGAATGTGAGGAAGCTTCCGAACATTGAAAGATAAACTTGTGTCCGCTCCTATAGTCTCACTATCGGATGGCTAGAGGGGTTTATTTTCTATTGCGATGCTTCTAGAATTGGTTTGGGTTGTGTCCTCATGCGAACTGGTAAGGTGATAGCCTATGCATCTAGACAACTTAAGGTGCATGAAAAGAACTATCCTACTCATGATCTTAAATTAGCCGCCATGGTGTTTCTATTAAAATTTTGGCATCATTATTTGTATGTAGTGCATGTTGATGTGTTCACCAATCATAAGAGCCTCTAATATATCTTCACTCAAAAAGATCTCAACTTGAGATAAAGAAGGTGGCTAGAACTTCTTAAGGATTATGATATAAGTGTGCATTAAGATCCCAGTAAGGCAAATATTATGGCGAATGCTTTGAGTAAGGTGTCTATAGGGAGCCTAGCTCACATTGATGGTGGTGACAAGGAGATGATTAAGGAGGTGCATCGATTTGCTAGATTGGGGGTTAGATTGTAAGAAGTTGGCAATGGTGCTATTGTTCTTGATGGTTCTAAGCCTTCGTTGGTTGATCAGGTGATAACAAAACAAGATCTTGACTCCTCTTTGCTTAAATTGAAGGCCTTGGTGAAAGAGTGTAAAGTGGAGGTTTTCTCCCAAGGGGGAGATGGTGCCCTTAGGTACCAAGGTAGGTTATGTGTGCCTTGTGTTGATGGTTTGAGGGAGAATATCCTTAATGAGGCCCATAATTCTTCCTATTCTATCCATCCCGGTTCCACCAAAATGTATAGAGATTTGAGGGAAGTGTATTGATGGAGAGGCATGAAGAGAGACATTGAAAAAATTCATTTTCGGTTGCCATAGTTTTCAACAAGTCAAAGTAGAACATCAAAAGATGGGTGGTCTAGCACAAGACATAGAGATCCTTACGTGACAGTAGAAAGAGATTAATATAGATTTTGTGGTTGGGTTGCCCAAGACTAGAAAAGGTTTTGATCTTGTTTGGGTTGTGTTTGATAGGATGACAAAATCAACACATTTTCTATAGGTTAAGACCATATATGGGTCTAAATATTATGCAAGGTTGTACATTCATGACTTGGTGAGGTTGCATAGGGTTTCTTTGTCCATTATATCGGATCGTGGTGATCAATTTACTTCAAACTTTTGGAGGTCTTTTCAAAGGGGTCTTGGTACAAAAGTTAAACTTATACAACCTTTTATCCTCAAATGGATGGACAAGCTAAAAGAACTATCCAAATACTTGAGGATATACTTAGGGCATGTGTAATGGAGCTTAAGGGTAATTGGGATGATCATCTTCTATTGATTGAGTTTTCTTGCAACAATAGCTATCATTCTAGCATCGGTATGTCTCCTTTTAGGGCTATTTATGGGAGACATTGTATATCACTGGTTGATTGGTTTGAGGTTTGTAAGGTAGCTTTGTTAGGACCAGATTTGGTATAGAGGCTCTTGAGAAGGTTAGAATGATTAGCGAAAGGTTGAAGACAATGCAAAGTCGCCAAAAGTCCTATACCAATGTGAGGAGAAGGGATCTTGAATTCCAAGTTGGTGGTTGGGTTTATTTAAAGGTGTCACCCATAAAGTGTATGGTTCATTTTGCTAAGAAAGGCAAGTTAAGCCCAAGATATGTGCATCCTTGTAGGGTGATAAGAAGGGTTGGCACGGTAGCTTATTAGTTGGAATTGCCTAGTGAGATGGAATTGGTTCATTTGGTATTTTCATCTATTCATATTAAGGAAATATGTGGGAGATCCTAATGCTATTATACCTCTTGATGTTGTGGGAGTTATTGAAGATAATTTGACATATGAAGAGGTTTTGGTTAAGGTTTTGGATAGACAAGTGAGGAGATTGAGGAACAAAGATGTGGCTTCCGTTAAGGTCCTTTGGAGGAATCAACAAGTTTAAAGTGCTACTTGGGAGGCCAAATTGGACATGAAAAAGAGATATCCTTACCTTTTCCACTCCAATCAAGCCTAAGGTATTGATCAAAGTTCTTTATATGATCTCAGGTCTTAAGTTCAGCCCTCCCTCATGTCATTGCATATGTTCATCTTTAAATTGAAAAGTTCATGATGATTTTACACATATGTTGAGATTTTTGTAATGTTGTTTAAGTGTACTATTGCATCTCTATGTGGGTTGATATTGTCATATTTACATCTCTCATATATGTCTCTTTTACATTCAGGGACAAATGCTCCCAAGGGGGAGATATTGAAACGGCCCTAAAAAGTTCCCAAAAATGTGCCTTAGAAGTGCTTGCAATCGTAATTTTCATATATCTCAAAATCCATGTGCAATATCGAAAATCCAAGTTCATATTCTTGATTAGGGGGTCATTTTGAGTGGAAAACGTATCTAACCCCGATTTAAGAGCAAACGATTAGCAATTTTAATTTTCATAATTTTGCTTATCTAGTGGTTGTTTGCGACAGTATCGTGACGCGTAGCTGTTGCGAACATGTGTAAGCTTGATCTTCTTGATAGGTCTGCGACATGGACAAATGTAAATTTTTCCCAGTTATTTCTCTTGTGGTGCAACACTTTTGAGTCTTGGGCTTAAGTATTCCCAAACGTGAAAATACCTATACTTAGACATTTTTCACTGTCATATCATTATGAACATTCCCCGATACACACCAAAACACTTAGACAAATATTTCACTCCTAAGTGAAGGGCCTTTTGGTAAGTGAAGGGCCTTTTGGTAATTTTCAATATGTTCAACTGCTAAACTATGTTGTTTCGACCCTTCTAACTAACTTAATTCACTCACATCCTATCAAACCTATTATTATTTCATTCTAATTTATTCCCTCTCAAAACCTCTCCCAAATTTCCAAAAATTCTCGCTCTAAGCAAAAGATTCCATTGAATATAGGGTTTCAAGTTTTGTTAACGATTTCTAGGTCTTTCATCCCCAATTTCTAAGGTCCTTCACTTAAGTTATGAAGGGCTGCATTAATGGACAAGATTTATCCATGAATCCTAACTCCAATTTCCTTTTTCTTCAAGTCTACACATAGATTTTTGAGTTTTAATGATGATATTGCAAATGATTGGATTATTATTGCTACAAGGTTATTTTACCTATTTATATGTGAATTATAAAAAAATATGTTATTTCTATGATTATCAAGTAAAAGTAAGTAACTAAATTCAAGTATATGATTATTAGGGGTTGGTGAATGTTGTGGGTTCCTTTACTAATGATTCAAATAGCTTTCAGTTGCATGACTAACATGATTTTCATCTAATTGCATGATTTTAGCTCAATTTCTTATGAACCCACACATGACTCTTCTAACCTATGACTTCATAGATTATAATTTTCAAATATGAATATATGTTTTGATTATATGATGACAACGACGATAATAATGAAGTGGGTGACTTAAGACCTCAATGTTAAAGAGATGATGATAATATCAGGAATATACCCACACTATGTGAAAGTTATGTAGATGTACCATTCCTGTTATATGATATATTTTCGTGAAGTTATGATGTCTATTTTATGATTTTGATAAAGTATGAGTTATATTGAAAGCTATGCATTTGCATGATTATGTATTTCATAGGATTTGACTTAACTCGAATGAGCTTGTGTGAGGGAGACTATCCTCAAGGATCCATAAGTAAATCCTCAAGTCTCATAAGTACGTGTCTCTATAGGTTGATGATTATGGGCCTATAAGGCTAGCTAATGGATCCATTTAGCATTCTGCTCATGTGATATTCACCATGCTAGGATACAACCTATAGGGTTAAGTCCTTATCTATATATGATTCTCACCATGCTAGGATAGAGCCAATAGGGGGAAGGTCGAGTCTACCTTGGCAATGTGGACTCCTCTTTTGCTCAATTCATAGGGAACATTATATTCCACATAATAGATCAAATGACTTTATTATTGGTTATGGTTTTATTCCTATATATATGTGCAAGATGATGAAAGGTTTTATCATGCTACTACTCTTACTTTTAAACATACATTGATCATTCATATCTTATCCTTATTCCATTGTTATGGTTCTGTATATTGATATTATGTTATGATATTCCTTGAAGCATGACATACCTATATACTTAGTATAGTCCCCAAACTAGTATATTATTCTTTACCTACATGATCTAACCATGTAGGGATGGACAACGAGATCATCTCTCCATTCTGGGGCTAATGTTGGATTGTTCTTAAAGATTGTTTGCGAGGTCCCTTGCTTCGAGGACAAGCCTCGTTCATGTTATGCTATCTTGATTGACGCTTTATGATTTCATTGTTATTCTATCTTGAGGGTGAGCTAGTAGCATGCTTTGGACCTCATCAAGATTTACGATGTA
Source organism: Solanum sejunctum (assembly GCA_025642045.1). Taxonomy (NCBI): domain Eukaryota; kingdom Viridiplantae; phylum Streptophyta; class Magnoliopsida; order Solanales; family Solanaceae; genus Solanum; species Solanum sejunctum. The sequence goes on along the minus strand of JAOTQJ010198631.1, from coordinate 12,576 downwards.
AAGGCATTTTCGGACTAAAGATGTAGTAATTAAGGGAAACTGTGACTTTGATATTGATATATTTTGCTTTCTTACGCTTTTATGAACTGCTTACTTTACTCTACGTATACTTATGATATGAACAAGAGGCTTGGATAGGTCACCTTCGGGGGTCACATTCGCAATGTCATAACAAGGACCTAAGTTTAGTTCATGATAATGTAAGCATCAAGTATACATTAGTTTTGTTGACAGTACTATAAATTTATGTAAAGTAAAACATGTAGTATAAGGTTCGACTAGAGAGAATGATGTAGAGTAGAATTTAAAGGTGTACTAGTTATGTAAATCACCAAAGCATAAGTAAATCATAATTGAGATCATGTATCATAAAATATCACACATATTTTGGAAGTAACCATGATCGATAATAATAGTGCACGAGCTATAATGTGGAATCTCAATGTTTACATATATATCATAAACAAGGGAGCCTTACATTCCATAGTATGGCCCTATCCCACTAAGCGAGTTTCATAATCATAATTTTTTATGTGGATCCACTAGCTAGACCATATAGGCACTATAAACCCATAGTGGCAACATAGTCATGAGACTAGAGACTAGATCTAAGAACCCTGTAGGTTGAACCTCATATTAAGAGTCATTTGGTGCTAAGCCAAATTCTATGAAATACTTGTAATAAATATTAATCATAGTTATCATAAATCATAGTTTATACTTGTCATCATTCATAAGCTCATCATGGAGAAAAACTAAATCAAATAGACCAATCCAATTTATAAAAAAATCATGATCATGTTGTAAATCATTTTCATAATCATACTTTTAATATCCGTGCGGGTATTCTATCATTACAATTCTTAACTCATTTGAGTAACTTGCGATCCTCAATCACCATTAGGTCTTATGTTACCCTATTTCATGAACACACTTGAAGGATTAATATTCCCTAGTTATGTTCAATCAAAAATTAAGCCAAAAGTATGGGTTCGACATCAACAAGCTTGAAATCATGTGAACAAAGTAAATTCATGTGAAATCATGTAATTTAGGGCCATTTGAATAAAAAATGATGGAAGCAATTTACAATTTCATAACATCTAGGTAACATATAGGTGAAATCACTTGTGATTCATGTAATAGATGCATACTTAGATAGGAGATTATGATATACAAGCAATTTGGATTGAAATCATTATAAAATGCTGTACTACCTTCATTGAAATTTTTATGGAAAAGGAAGGTTTTGTTGGGATCTATGAGTGAAAGGTACCAATGGATAAATGCCCACATATATTAATTGAAATAAATAAATAAAAGTTAAATTCGATGGTTGAACTTAGAACCCTAAACTTGTATCCTTCAATGGAGCTTGAGAGTTGAGAGATTTGAGGGATTTTGAGTTAGAATGAGAATGGGATGATTTTGATAACTGGGGAGGATATAGGCAGTTATGGGTTTAAAATGATGTATTTAGGATATAGGATAGGAGGAAATGGCCAAACATCCCTTCATTAAGACTATTGGGTGGACTATGACAATGGGTCTATAGACTGTAGATCAATCTATGGTCCATAGATATGAGATTTCTTACAAATAGTTATACTTATTGTGTTTTAGGATGCAAACCATGAAGAGCAATTATGGCTCATGGTTTCATTTATTTCTCATCTTGCAGTTCTTGTAAAAAGTTCAAAAACCATGATTTGTCATCAGTAACTATGAAGTCTATGTATGGCTCTTGATTAATTATATAGGTTGTAGAAAACCTCTCTTAAATACCACCAATACTTTGTCAATTCCACCACCACTGACCCAAACTACAAAACCATCCCTTTATGACTCGTGAACAAAACAATGGAGTGTAAACATGTCTTCTCCCTTGATGCCTGAGTTTCACCCTTTCGAATCTAGATCATGCCCACCAATGACGATCGATAATCACATTAACGACCCATAAATGCTATTTGTATATTGTACCCTAAATTTCTAAAAAAATCCTAAGTGTTAGGGTCATATATGATACCTTGTCTATAACTCATAGAATCACCTACAAGCCGTAGATTAGAATCCCAGCTTTTCTCTCATAACCCGACTTTCAAACTTATGGGATATTAAAATATCTCCCTCTTGAAAAAGTTCATCTTCGAATGAGATTAAAGCTTGCTCAAGCGGGGGTGAAATGGACACTAACATACTAACATCAATGCAATAATATATAACTAAAACATCAAATTCATTAAAGTTTCAAACTTATGTATAAAATATCATTTAAAATCAATTTCATAATTATTCATGCATGTGTTGTGACATGAAGAAGTTGAAATGTATGAATTTTGTGGATTTGATCAAGAGTAACTTAATACCTCAAGCTTGAGTGAAAGGAAAGAGATAAGGATATCTTTTTATGATGTCTTCTTCCACTTTCAATGTGGAACTTTCGACTTGTTGGTTTCTCTACAATATCTTGACAGATGCAACTTCTTTCTTTCTTAACATCTTAAATTTTCTGTCTAAGATTTAAATTGGAACATCTTTATAAGACACCCATAAAATCCACATCTTCTAGAGGCATAATGGACATTAGATCACCCACAAATTTCCTCAGCATGGACACATTAAATATTGGATGAACCATTGCCAACTCTATTGGCAATTCTAACTCATAATCAAACTTGACAATACGGTTCAAAATCCTATAAGGTCACATACCAATGACTCAATTTCCCCTTCTTATCAAAGTATATTACACCCTTATAGGTGACACCTAGACTCATCATCCATCCCATATATTTACTTATTGTGATTATGTGATGGCAGTTCCATATCTCCTTATCCTATAGATTGCATCCTAAATCCCTAACCCCCTAGTACTACTTAATGATGATTGACTTGCACTTCATAACCAATGACGTGTGTATGGATGAAATGAGGATTTTTGGGTTACCTTTGGGTTCCCATGCACCATGTTGCACCTAGGACCTAGGCATGGATTGTGACAACATAAGTATGTATTAGTACATTTGAATGTACTAAGTATATGGCCATGCAATACAATAGTATGCACAAGGTACATGGCTGAGTAATATATGAGCAAGGGCACATATATATAGAACCAAAGTAGATAAAGGAATTAACATACCAATATGCCATAAGTGTAATGATGCATGATATTGTAGCACATCAATATATGTAGGAAGGTTACTATAACTAATGATACACCATTCTAGCAATAACATGGAATTCAAGTGTTACTCCTACATCAAAAAAGGGAGTCTACTTATCAAAGTAGAACTCTACATATTTGAAACTATGTGGATCCACTAGCAACCCATATTGATAAAATCATCATCTCTATGGTGGCACGTAGTTCTAGGATAAGAAGATTTACTCCTAACGAGTCATGCCTCAACTAGCAGGTAAGCCATAATTCAAAGGTCCTCTCGATTCTAAGTCAACATCCCACGAGATACATAATATATAGATATAATCATACTTATAATAAATCATCATAAGTTGTACTTTTACATCATCATCATAAGCTTGATCATAATCTCATAGTTCATAACGTCATGCATAAGAGTAGGTTATTTCATATTAGGGTCTTAGGTTGCCTATTAGAATCCTAAGTATCCCTTGTGGATTCTAGGTCACCTTCAAGGTCCTTAATTTCCTTATCATAAGCATAATAGGGTGATGGGTTTCCTTTTAGGAACCTAAGTCTCCCTCGTGGATCTTAGATCACCTTCAAGGTCCTAAATCTCCTATTCATAACCATACTAGAAGCCTTGTACATGCAAAAATATGATCATGTGATGTAGTGAAGAGGGATAACATGGGTTCATACCCAAAAAGTTGAAAATCGTAATAGTAAAGTAAATACATGCATACATGTTGAATTGAAGGTCACATGAATCATAATTGAAGTAACTCATTTATGATTTCAAAATTCAACATAGCATACTTAAGAAGTTTTATGTAAATCACTCCATTCATGTAAATTAGGAGATATTTATGTATTTCAGTATATAAACGTAATCCACATCATAATAATAGCATTTGAAATTAAAGTCTTGAAAATCCTAATTTGATCATACTTGAAGTTTAGCGAGGTAGAAAGAAAATAGGTTAAGATCCGTGGGTAAAAGGTTCCCATAGATTAAAACCCACATACCTTGATAAGAAAGAAAGAATTAAGATGACATGGCTCGACTTTCCTATGTCTTCAATGAATTTCTTCAATTAGAGTAGAGAGGAGACTTTCCAGTTGAATTGAAGGAGTAAATTTGAGTCTAAGTGCTTGAAGTGTAATTGAAAGGCCATAGATACATTAGTGTAGAATTAGAAGGGTAATATAGTTTAAAAGAAGGTATGAGAATGAGGGAGAGGGAGTAAACCCTTAATTTCACAAAGTTGTTCAAGTATGCTCATTTTTAGGGCTCTTATGCCTCAATGAGTGAGTTTGTCTTGAGGATGCAAGCTCTTATAGTGAAAGAATCCAGAATTTCTATGTTTTTAAGGAGATGGTTATTTCTACACTCATGACATATTCCAAACAAATTGAAGGTGAAAAGCTTAAGGAGAGAAAGGTGAGAGAGTCCAAGGGGGCTCGATTTTGGATATAGGTTTTCACAGTCTAAATCCACTGGTGATAATGGTTGTTTTCAACAAGGCCAAAGAATCCACAGTCAAGGTTCTTCTCAAGCTTTCAGCCAAAGGTTCAACAAATATAGGGTACCTAACCATAAGGCCTAAGATGGAGGTGTTAATTCTAGCGAACCTAATTTTCCATAGTGTCAAAAGTGTGAAAGAAACCATGGGGGAAATTGCTTGATCTTGGTATAGGTGCTTGTTATGGGTTTAAATGGTGACACGACCCAAGCCTCGAGCCTAGACATGACACGATAAATGGGGAACCCAAAGAGATCCCAAACAAGCCTCTTAGCTTATTATTCACAATCCTTGGTCGCGGAAGAAAAATAAACATCAACAAGAGCTATAAAATAAGGAAAGCAGGACTAAGGGAAGTCTTTGATTATCATAAAAGCATAAAGATTCAAGATCATAATATAGCTACATTACAATATCCAACAACACCTCTAACATAAAATAGAGTGGGGGCAAAGACACTTTTCGGGCTCACCCTCACAGTAACAAGTGTTAAACATAAAGAAGTATCTAAAGAGCAAGAGTAATATAGATAACATCATTAGAATTAAGGACTCACCAACTAGCTTCTTCACAAGAACCAACTGACCACGTGGATGATGATCAAAAGGTGCTCCAGTCCCTATATAGTAATATGATATAGGCATAGAGTATGCGGTAGTATGTTTGAATGTACTAAGTATGTGGGATGCAATGCAATGAGAGTCATATGATATAATAACAAGATGTTTAATCATAATCAAGGAACATAAACTCAATATGGGACATATACTCGAAAGTTACACAAATATGCATAAGATGGGCCAAATAGCGACCCACTCACCTTATGATATAACCTTTTCGGTGAGTGTTACCAATACCCCTACCTTAAGACATACTCTTTTTGATAGGTAGTATAAGATATCCCCTACCTTATGATATAATCTTTTAGGTAGGAACCGCGAATAGTTCTACCTTATGGCATGCCCTTTTCGGTAGCATTATAGAGTGTCCTTACCTTACGATATAATCTTTTCGGTAGGGGCCATGAATTGTATCTTAAGATATGGACTTTTCGGTAGGTCTTATAAGATGTCCTTACCTTATAATATAATATTTTCAGTAGGAGCCATGAGTTATTCTACCTTACGACATGGCCTTTTCGGTAGGTCTTATAAGATGTTCATACCTTACGGTATAATATTTTTGGTAGGAGTCATGAAAATAGCTCATCAAACCATAACATTCAAGTATAAAGAAAGCACTTCACTTTTTCCCAAGAACATAATAAAACATAGGAGCTCAACAATTTACTTGCAATGCTATAGGTACTTTACATGAATTCAATGCACACATAAAAGACCTTAATCATCATGACTTATAAATCATGTAATAGATCATCAATAACTTGAGAATTCTTATCATGTCACTTTATCAAACACTTGGTGGGTTTATAATGCTTGTTCAAAATTATGCAATTCAAAACTAAAATAATATGAGGAAACTCAATGCAAATTAGCCCACCAACATATAGTCAAATCTTCATGCAGGATACCTTGAAGTCCATCATGAAATCTCATAATAGATCATTAGTCTTAATAGAAAAAATTAATTCATGGTATAAGCTTAAAATAGATAGACATGCATAAATAATCAACATTTCATAAAACCCTAATATAATTTATATTCATAAGCCATAATAAGAGATACCCAAAGAAGATATAACTTGAAAACATGCAATTTTCATAAAAGGAAGATTGGACTCTATGGGTGAAAGGACCCAATGGATGAAACCCACATACCTTAAACTTGGATTTTCTTGATGTTGTCTTGAAGGAGACTTGAAGTTTGAATGGGTGATTTCACACTTAAGTGGGCATGAGGCTATGATCCTAATGCCCTTCGGTCGAAATAGAAAAATATGGGAAAACTGTAATGGTTTGCAATGCACACCCAATGCGAAGGCAACATTTACACTACTACGCACCCCTAGCATGTCGCAGCCAGGGCGAAGATCACCATTTTTTCAAAAAATTAGCGAAATTTGTTTACTATGGGTCTTCTAAAATCCAGGTTATACTCATTTTCCACTCAATTTTGCCCACTGATCGAGAATATGAAGTCGAATTTTTGATATCATACACAAACTTTAAGATATATAGAAATAACAATTATGGGCATTTTCAAAGCAAATATTTTGGGCATTTCAAATACGCCACAAAATCTCCAAATTCCCTAGTCATGCAAATAAGGTAAGAGAAAGTTGTTCTCAAGGCCAAGCTACTTTAAGTGGACAAGTCCAACAAAGTGGTAGCAAACGTAATAATAAGTTATATGCATTTTAGGCTAGGTAAGATATTAAGGACTCTCTCGATGTTGTTATGGGTGTGTTAGAGGTATGTGACTTTGATGTGAACACTTTCCTTGGTCATGTGCCAATTTAATTTTTGTTACTCATACTCTTGCTATAAGATTTGATGTATGTCCCAAAATCTTGTTAGAGGCCTTTATGGTTTAAACTCCTGTTGGTGATTCGGTCCTAGCCAAGAGAGTCTATAGAAATTATTCCATGTTAGTCTTACATAAAGTGATTTTATATGATCTTGTTGAACTTGACATGATTGATTTTGATATCAATTGTGGAATGGTTAGCAACTTATAGCAGTTTAATTGCCTAAGTTTCTCGTGTTTGACTACTTTTATCCACCCAAGAGTTGTGGGGCCATTTAACTCGACTAAATACTCCAAATTTAAGTCTTTTACCCTTGGAACAGATAGTTTCTTCATAACAGTAAAATGAATCCTTACACCAAGGCATTATGGAAGAGTATCATACTGCAGACACAAATTCATCGTAGATATAAATGGAATCTCTCATTAGCATATTTGTAGAGACTGATAAAAAATAATTAAAAAAAAATGTAAACAAATTTTGAAGCCAAAAACAAGGAAAATGGGGCTTGCACCTTAATCCTAGAACAAACCTTGCCCAATAATCTCTATAACAATCTACAAAACTATACCTTAAATACGGTTTCAATCAAATAGTTAAAATGATACAAAATAGACCAAACAAATCAAGACTTTTATATATGTAACTAACAATATAGGTAGTTGGATTTTTTTTCAGTATTTTTACTTCAAATGTAGCTCAACCAAAAAAAGATTCAATAACAACGCATGAGCTTGATATCGCCCAAGTTAAACCTTCTTTTAGAGGATGAAGCAGTCATCAAGATATAAAACCTAACCAAGGTTAGGTCGAACCTATGGGAATGCGAAGACTCAAAAGAAATCATCAATAACAAATTTAAGTAATTAACCAACTTAATTCCCCGAAAGTGGAGGTGGTTTGCAATATTCAACAAGAAAATAAACTAAACTAACTATAGCAAGAGACAATCAATAGTGGAGAGCAACTAGGGTATTGTGTTCCCCATGATTCCCCAAATCAGTATCCCTGGATAAACCAATTCAAATTATGGCATAGTATGCATGACGATAATTTAAGTTCACCAAACCCTTTGGTCCAGGTAAGAGGTGAATTCCACTATATGACTTAGCCCATCTCTATAGTGTGCAATACTATGCATTACCTACAGTTCTAGTCAGCCTCCCCTTGGTCTACTTGTATAATAAGACGAGAACACATTATCAAATCCTGTTAATCAAATCCTTTTTACTATTCATTAACACCTAGATCGAGAAGGTAACACTAGCCAATTCTAATGTTGGCCACCATTAGGAAACACACAAAATGAAGAAAATACCCAATCAAAAAATTGCAAAATATCCCGGTCTACTTTGTTAGATATTCATGGTTCCCACAAACCAAGTTGTGGTTTAGCTACCCATTCTTTGGGTAGATGAAGAAATTATGAATCGATAAAACATAATTAAACACTTACCTAATTGAATTGAGAATCAAGCAAATCCAATATTGATTGAGAATCACAAAATGTAAGATCAAATTAATTCACAGGTGTATTCTCCTCCAAATGTTAAGGTCTCCAAGTACTAAACCCTAAAAGTACTCTCTAAGGACATTCTCTACTGTACTCCTCTGAAAAATAACCTTAAAAGTACTATTTATAGTAATTACAATTATGTCCTAAAAAATAAAAAATTGATCGGCGACATTCTACGAAACCTATTACGACTCGTAGTGTCTTCTACGAGTCGTAATCAGGGTCTCGTGATTAGCTTTTAACATCTTGGACTTCACTTTTACGAATCATCTTCACAACTCGTAAACCTATTTATGAATTGTGTTGACCTCTCACAGACTTCAACTGCTTCAATCGATCGTTCATTGGAAATCTTCATGAGACCTATCTATATGACCCGTAGAGTGCTCTATGACTCGTATAGAGGTCTTGTATAGTTGAACTTTAGATCTCATCCTTCACTGGAAATATTCATGAAACCCACTATACGGCTCATAGAGGGTTTGATAAACCATCAAAAACTAGAAATCTGTTGCAATTTAGCTCCAAAGTCATGTCAACTTGATTTCTTGCAAAACCAAACACAAAAATACATAAAAAAAACATAAATATCGCATTGGGAACACATAAAATCCTAAGTTTTAGGCATAAAAAGTGTTGTATTTTGATAGCACATCAATACCCTCAACTTAAAAGTCTTGCTTTTCCTCAAGAGACGACTCAATCTATATATACGATATAGTGACACACAGACCTCAACTCAATGGCATACATCAGATGCAATTCAAACTCAATTATGCACACCAACTTTTCAAAACAAGATTAGATAGATATTTAGCAAACCAAAGCACACTGGTGCTTGTGATAACACAACTATGACAAACAAGAGAGTATCAATAGTCCACAATCACTGAACAAACCAAATGCTAACAATGCAATGCAAATTCCCTCATAGGTAGAGGTCTCATCTTTGACACTCACTAGTGATTTCATATTTAACTTTGGGACTTATGCAGAAACACTTAATCTCACTAAAGATATTCATGCATGATAACTAATACCATAGGTTTTACACTATACTCATGGCATAGACCTTCAACTAACTGGACTAATATCACTTTAGGACTTTTTAGTCTTATAATGTAGGCTCAAGGGGCCTTGGTATGATATTTTGGAAAATATAGTAGCTAATGGTCTTCCTTGAAACTGTGTTTTTCCACACTTTGGCCTCACCAACTTTGTCATTTTCACCTTATTCTCCCATTTTCCTTATTCAAGCTTATCCAGCTGCTTTCTTCTCATTTTCCAGCTTTTGCCTTATTTTTACACCTCATTTTACTCTTTTAACTTAATCTAAGGTATCTTTCATTTTTCTTACACTTGGTACATGCTTTTTCTTATTTTTATCCTCTTTTCTAACTCATCTCCTTATTTTTGTGCTTCTCTTTTACATTGGCCACCCTCAACTTAGACTTTTAGAATGTAGTAAAATACACAATATCTATTTCCCGAACTAGAGCCACTTTTGATAGCCACCCACAACTTAGGCTTTATGCCTAAATCACGGTTCATAATGCTCAAGGAAAGACCAGTGCCAATCTCAAGGTTTTTCACTAGAAAAGGTTAGGTTAATAAGATATTTTAAAAAGAGTTGGTATATGTAAGGCTTAAACATTTGAAATAAGGAAAAAAACTTCATTTGGCTGGTCATTTTAGGCTTAAATGGACTAATTAAAGAACAAAGGCCTAAGATCCCTTCCTATTCCATTAATCTACAATCTCACTTAGCGCAACAGGGTATATTCTAAAATAGAACAAATTACATGAATTTGGCAAAATAAGATCACACTCACATGGCATTGCACATATTGTCAACAAAAAACTCATAGATCATGCTTCGTATCTCAAATTAGCCTCATTATCACAAAAGATATTTCCAAACACCTACATTCATGGTTGCCATCAAACTACTAATTGAAGATTTTTTGTGGGTGTAATTTTTCAAAATAAAATATAAAAACGTGCTATATGCCATAAGTTTTAGTACTTTATGCTACAATTATTATCTAAACATCCTAAATGTGCTGGTTCAACAGAAATTAAATATCCACGAGAATATAGGCAAGAAAACCTCAGGAACAAAATTTGGGGTATGATATGCTATCAAATAACAATACATTTGATGCCTAAAATAAGAGATTTTGTGAGTTCTTAAAGTAATTTTTTAGTATTTTGATGTGTTTTTATGTTAATCTTGCAGAAAAGCTAGGTTGGGATGATTTGGAAGAAAAGTTGTAGATTTTGCTATAGCATAGGCCATATGAGCCTTCCTACGAGTCATGGCTCATGCTATGAGCCGTATGTTGTGTCGTAGCAGTAATCAAATACCCAAAATAAAAAATCTACCAAGTGAAGGTCACCCCTACAAGCTCGGCCTACGAGTCATAAGATACACTATGACTTGTATAGGTGGACTCATAGCAAGAATCAGAGAGCCAAAATGATGGACCAAAAAAACTGAAGATTAAGACTTCATGACCAATATATGAGTCGTAGCTCGAGTAATGACTCGTACCTATGGATCATACCAGTTCAGTCAAAGAATCCAAGAACCTAATACGAGACCCCAACTATGACTCGCTCTGAATCATAACTGCAAAATTTATCAGATGCCAGCTGTCTTTTTTGCAAAATTCCTAGGGTTATTTTGTAAATACTATAAATAGTTTAAGTTAGGTTTTTTTGAAGGAGAGTTCAAACAGTAGACATCTCTCTATTACATTTTGAAGCTTTTCCTAGATTTTTAGAGTAGATTATTATTCTCTTTGGGAAACCCATTTTTGGGGATTGCAAATCTAGGTTTGTACTCATTGTTGATCAATCAAGCTTGTGGGTTTGCAACTTGTGGTGTTTATCTTCTCCATTATTATTGGTGAAACTCTCAACTATGTCTATTATGTTTTTTTGTATGTTTTGTCTTAGGCATGAGTGGCTAAACACCCACAACTTGGGATTGTGGGAACCATGGGTAGTTGACTTGAGATGACCTAGGTTTTGTGTGTGTCTATGATCAGAGTTTTACATGTATTGTTTATTTCCTTTCATAGTTAATGTTGTTTAGTGGTAGCCAATACTAAACCTTGCCTGTTATTAAGATCCCAACCAAGTTAGTGATGAATAGAAAATCTGAAGTAGATGACAGGATTCAGTTGACGTTTTCCCGTCTAATTTACCAAACCTGACCAAGGGTAGGTTGACTGGAATAATAGGTAACGGTTAGTTGGCACACCATTGTGGCTGACCAAGCACCATGGTAAAATTCGACCTTCACCTTCATAAGAGGGCTGGAAGAACCTAAGTTACCATCCTGCATGTAATTCACAGATCAAAGTTATGTTACCTAGGGTAATTGAGTCAACGATCCATGGGGAACACAATTCCCAAGTTGCCCCCAAAATTATGTTTTTTCCTAAATTTTAATTTATGTTCATTTTAAGTTGTTCTTTGACTCACAACAAACCCCCCATCTAGAGATTGTAGTTATAGATACTAGGAATGATTAGTAGTGAAATCTCATAGTCAAACCCTATATTCCCTATGGATTCGACCCTAACATCGAGTAGGTTAATTACTGATAGCGACCACTTTCTTATTGGAGCGGGACCATCAACCATCAAAAATTATGGTGCTATTGCCGGGGAATACGGCAAGTTTTTGACTTGAATTCATTATTAGTTAGTTCTAGTATTGATTTCTAGAGAATCTTGTACTTTACTTATGTTTTGTTTTTATTGTTTGATTTCTTTTGCAGGGTCTACTAGGTTGTATGCCCAACATAAGGAGCTAAGGCAATCCCTTAGCCCCACCAAATTTGGAGATCCATCGACTACCAAGAAGGATGGCTCGAGTGAATGAGGACATTGAGGTTGAGAATGATATGTATATGAATGAGGAAGACTTAAGAAGAGAGGAGAATCCA
>JAOTQJ010198594.1:0-20345 GCA_025642045.1 Solanum sejunctum | reverse complement strand
GGGGGGGAGGGGGTTCAAGGTGCGGGTGGAGAGGAGCAATGTAGGTGGTGAGGTAAAAAAAATAAAATTTTTAAACTTTGAAATATAATTTATTTTAAAAAAATCTTTTTAATTATTTTTTAAAGGGTAATAGGGTGATGGAAGTAGGGATGTGATAAATAAAATAGAAGTTTCAAAATGTGAAATTTTGTCAAGGCAAGAATGGAGTAAGTAGAAAATATTGATTAAATTTTCGGAGGAAAGTCATTTGATTTAAATTTGAAAAAAAAAATTAATTTAAAAAATATTTTCCAAACATAGCCAATCAAATATGAAAAAACCGATAAACATCTTCCTTTGCCACCCTAGGTGACTGAGGTATACTTATGTTTAAAACAAGGAAACACATTAATGATGCTATATATTTTATGAGTCCTTTTTTGCATATGAACAGTTGGCGATCAAAAGGATTTTTTAAGTATCTGAACAGTAGTTATAATATCAAGTGAGGGATCAACTGGAGAGACTCTCGATTACCACAAGGGGGTGTAAATTGACTCTACAGGTTACAAGTAGTATATGCTCGTGGCAAGTTTGATATGGTGTTCTAAGAATGTACAAATATCTTAAACTATCTGTATATACTGACCTTCCTTTCAGTCCATCTACAGCTGCTCACTGCAGTAATAGGTGCAAGTTCAAGTCTACTCTACCACGATTCACCATTTCAAATTACCATGGGCAATCACTCATGTTACAACTTTGCACACCAACAAATGAAAAACACCACTGATCCTAAAAGTTGAATTTCACCACACCATTGTACAACTAAACTATTAAAATCAAATACAACCCTTCAGCAAACACAAAATATGACATGCAAACTTAAAGCAAAAAAGGGCAATGAGTAGAAAACTTAATCTCAAATTTAGGTTAACATAAACAACAAAAATCCTGAGCCACCATGGAAAACAAACCAAGGTACCTCAACAGAAGCAAATCAAAGGAGACTCAAAATCATGCTCGCCACCGCCTGTCAAGTACCCAGTCTGAGAATGGTTACTTGACATACAAGGCAGAGAACTAGAACCTAATAAGCAAATCAAAGACCAAACTAAAGCGGAACTAAATAAAACAGAGTCCAGATAGCACACTTGATGATAATAGATAGCATTGGAAACACCAGCATAACACTGCACCGTTCACTTTCCCTTCTTCTGGGCAGCCTTGGTCACCTTGGCGCCAGTTGGGTCCTTCTTTTCAACGTTCTTGACAACACCAACAGCAACAGTTTGCCTCATGTCTCTCACAGCAAAACGTCCCAATGGTGGGTACTCAGCGAAGGTCTCGACAACCATGGGCTTGGTGGGAATCATCTTAACCATGCCAGCATCACCATTTTTCAAGAACTTAGGCTCCTTCTCGAGTTCCTTACCTGAACGCCTGTCAATCTTGGTTAAGATCTCAGCAAACTTGACAGCAATGTGGGAGGTGTGGCAATCCAGCACTGGGGCATATCCGTTTCCAATCTGGCCTGGATGGTTCATGATGATGACCTGGGCGGTGAAGCTGGCCGCTCCCTTGGCTGGGTCATCCTTGGAGTTTGACGCAACATAACCACGCTTAAGATCCTTAACAGCAACATTCTTAACATTGAACCCAACATTGTCACCAGGGAGTGCCTCCTGGAGAGCTTCGTGGTGCATCTCTACAGACTTGACTTCAGTTGTCAAACCAGAAGGGCCAAAGGTCACAACCATACCAGGCTTGATAATACCAGTCTCTACACGACCAACAGGGACAGTTCCAATACCACCAATCTTGTAAACATCCTGAAGTGGAAGACGGAGGGGCTTGTCTGATGGCCTCTTGGGCTCATTAATCTGGTCAAGAGCCTCAAGGAGCGTTGGTCCCTTGTACCAGTCAAGGTTGGTAGACCTCTCAATCATATTATCTCCTTCAAAACCAGAGATGGGGACGAAGGGGATCTTGTCAGGGTTGTAACCGACCTTCTTGAGGTAGGAAGAAACTTCCTTCACAATTTCATCATACCTAGCCTTGGAGTACTTGGGGGTGGTAGCATCCATCTGTGAAGAAATAACAGAATTAGAATATGACACATCCTGCTTAAAACAACAATCAATTCTGCCCCATCAATAAAAGCAAACCTTGTTGCAGCAGCAAATCATTTGCTTGACACCAAGGGTGAAAGCAAGCAATGCATGCTCACGGGTCTGACCATCTTTAGAGATACCAGCTTCGAAACCACCAGTGGTGGAGTCAATAATCAGGACAGCACAGTCAGCCTGGGAGGTACCAGTGATCATGTTCTTGATAAAGTCCCTGTGTCCGGGGGCATCAATCACAGTGCAGTAGTACTTAGTGGTCTCAAACTTCCACAAAGCAATGTCAATGGTAATACCACGCTCACGTTCAGCCTTAAGCTTGTCAAGCACCCAGGCATACTTGAATGACCTCTTGTTCATCTCAGCAGCTTCCTTCTCGAACCTCTCAATAACACGCTTGTCAATACCACCAAGCTTATAGATCAAGTGACCAGTAGTAGTCGACTTTCCAGAGTCGACGTGGCCAATGACCACAATGCTGATGTGAGTCTTCTCTTTACCCATCTTGATAGACTAAGAAACTGCAATTAACACAACACAGATGAAAAACATATTTCAAAAATATTTATAATATTTCTAAAATCAGCACATTGAAAATTTACAACTGCAAAGCTAAAACTTTCCATAGTTTAACCAATTGATTCTTCAACGGTCGCAACAAAAACTATGAACTATGCCTTTCACGCTTGCAACAAATTCATGACTATGCTTTTACTTGAAGAACAGATTATATACAACAAAGACAACATTAAAGTAGTTATTGAAAACATAAATTAGAAGAAAATATTAATAATTGAATCAATTTTTAGTGTAAACAGCTACAACTCCTGCAGTGAATGAACTCACTCAAAAGGTCGAATCTACATTATATAAATCTTTTAAGTTTGCCCAAAAAGTAGCAACTGCAGAGTTTTGATAATAGAGAAAACAACACATAAGTATTGTATAGTGACATAATTTAATTAATTTCTGGAACGATGTGAAAGTTTTACAAAAATAGAATCAGGTCAAGCATGTTACCACAAGAGACTGCCACACAGGAGTGAAAAAATATCTGCAGTTAACCTCAAGTCACTCAGGTACAGGTTTGTAAACTAACGTTATGTGCATATGAAAAATTCATTACAAACATTTACAGATCCGTATTTCCAGTCACAGAAATGGCTATATTCTAGGTCAAACACAAATCGGCTGTGTAAACACAGAACACAAAACCAGACTAGATAACAAAAAGCGGAATTCTCAATAAAGAAAGGTTAATCCAGCAGATTATACCAAAACGCTTTCGATATTTTACCAGAAAACACTAAAATCATCTGGCCGATTAATGAAAATTAAGAAAACATGTAAAAAAATTGACTTACAGATCTACTTACAGAACAAGCACAGATCAAGCATATAAAAATCGACTACATATTAGAGTAATTGATAGAGAGAGCGTATAGATGTAACCTTAGAGAGAAGAGAGCTGAGGCAATTGCGGCACAGCAGAGAGAAGAGGGAATCACAGCAAAAGTGATGAAGGGTTGACGCAGAGTGGATAATAGGCTTTTTATAGTCTCCACGATGAAAATTAGGGTTCACTCAGTGCCGCTCTTTAAGTTTGTTTACGTAAATGCCCCTTACATTTTTCATGCCGTGTTCCATCCACTTTGCTACCTCGGTACATTTTTATTTGCCTATCTATATTAAAAATTGGTGTACAATAATATTTATCAATTTTATTAAATTAATTGATTTTTAATTTTTAATTTATTTTTATTATTAGTTAAAGTTAATTTTTTATTATATTTTTTAAAATATTATATTTATTATATTTTAAGAATAATTTAATAAAATTATCACTATCATTTATTATTTCTTAATTTATGTGCGAAGTCAATAATCAATTATTGTTAGATGGAGGGACTATCTATTTAAAAACTTAACTAGTGACTAAGGGTGTCAAAAGAATATGAAAAATCAATCAAACCAACCGAATTGAACCATACCAAATCGATTTTTATATGTTTTCTAAATATTTTAAGCTAATAATTATTGAATTTATAGTATTTTTATGTTGTTTTCAAATACATGTTATTTCTCTGTCCAACTTTATATGGCATCAATAAAATTTTATGACTCAACTAATTTTTTTATATGTCTTTTCAAATAAACTATTGAGATTTATCGTGTTTTTTACATTATTTTCAAATACTTGATACTTTTTCTCTCTCATTTTAGATGGTACTAGTAAAAATTTTAAGACTCAATCAATTTTTATATATTTTTTAAATATTTTAAGTTGTTAATTATCATAATTTAGATTAGATTTTCACAATTTTTAAATATATTAGAAAAAGAAAAATAAGATAAAAGATCCACTAGAAACGTATAAGTGCATTTTCAAATTACAGACATGTCAATTTATGCTAAAAAAACATAAAAAAAATTGCCAAATCACTCCTGATTTTTTTATACAATTTTCACATATATATATATAAAAAAAATTAGAAATAAGACAAAAATATTAAAATAAAAAAACTATAAAAAATATAAATATACCTTCAAGTTGCTCAAACAAGCATGTCGATCTACTGCCTAATTGAGCAACTTACTTTATCATTTTATGTAATTTTTAAATGTATAAAAAATTTAGCAAAAAAGACATAAAAGTTAAAATAGCAAATCACAAAAAAAATTATAAATATATTCTCAAATTATTTGTCACAACAATCTATTATCTGTTGGGCAGCTTACATCGCCACTTATAGTATAGTAAAATTAACTTTGAATTAATTTCTAAACAGAAAAAAAAATTGAATTAATTTGAATATGCCCCACCCCATAATGTGTTAATCAATTTTCAGTATGTTGCGGTTGTTTTTTAATATAATTATATTATTGAATCAACTTAATATATATTTATATTGATTTTTATAAGATAGTCTCGTCATTTATATTTAGTTATTTATTATATTATTTTATAATAATTAATAATACTTATCTAATTTTTAAAGTTAACAAATAATTTTTATTTTGTATTTATTTTATTCTTATTATTAACTAATATTTATTTTTTAATATTTAAATGACTTATATTCATCAAAGTAAATTAATAAAATTATTCATATTATTTACTGTTTCTCAATTTGTCTTTAACGCTCACTTAGAATTCAACTGTACATTTTTTAAGGTATATAACTTTGAGCATTGGTGTCTACAACAATAAAAGATCGTATTTTTATGTTGTTTCATAGATTTAAAAAATTTGTACTATTAAGAATTAGCAGACACAGAATATATCACAAATCAAATCTAAATAAAATGAATCAAATTTTAAAAAAGTCGAATAATTTTAGTTCACTTTTGATGTTCACTTTCATCAAATTAAAAATATTAAGAGCCTATTTGGAAAGTCAGTATTGATAGTTGGAATTGGCCTAATTATAAAAAAGTAATTATCAATTTAATAATTACACAATCTAATAATTATAATAACCCATTTGTTTACCACAATATATTATATTGTAATTATAAGTGTATTGCTTGGCTACACAAGTATAAATACAAGATTATATATTTTCTTTAAAAAAAACTGATTATCTAAAATTAAAATTTTATATTAGATAAATAAGGACATTTATAAATAATATTAAATTAAATATTTAAGATATATATTATATTTTAAAAATATATTAATTAATAAGCATAAATTTTTTACTAATATTATAAAAAAATTAATCAAAAAAGGACCTAAAATGTCTTCGAACTATTAAAATGGTACAAAAATGTCTTTCATCTACCTATTGGGGCTAAAATATCCATATCATCCATCTTTGGGTCCAAAAATGCCCTCCATTAACTTTTTGGGTTCACTTGTACCCTTGAAACTAACCCTCTTTCTTTTTTTCTTTTATAAATATTTATTATATTTTATTTTCTTATGAATTAAAATAACTCTCCATCTCTATTAGATTTCTTTCCATAATTTATCCAAACTAAAATTATGTGTCACGGCCCAAGCCTAGGAATTAAACGTGACACGGTGAATGAGGAACATGAAGGAACTCCAATCAAGCCTCTTAACTTGTCATTTCACATTGGTCGCGAAACATGTAAAAGACATAAAGTAAGAATAAGGGGAAAAGGGATAGATTGCAAAATATTATCATCGAGAGACAAAGAGTCAAAGCTCATATCATAGATACATAACTTGTCCAACAAGCAGCCCCAAATACTCAGATAAAAGCGGGGGCCAAGACAAAATAATTGGGCTCATCCTCATATTCAATATAGAACATAAAGTAGAGTGTCTCAATACAAAGTAAGGGAAAACATAGACCAATGTCCTCAAAATGGAGGACTCACCAAGTAGCTTGAGTAGCACTGAACTAGATACGTGGAGGAAAAGGATGATCAACTTGGTTTTCGGTTCCTACATGGTGATATCACGTAGGCAAGAGTATGCGTTAGTACATTTGAATGTACTAAGTATGTCGGATGCAATGCAATAAGAAATAGGCATCATAATCGAAATGCATAACAATAGGCAAGAGACATAGTATAGCAATATGGCATGTATGTCCAATGCTAAAGTGAAACATGCTTAAGAAACCCTTACTCATATAAGATATCATATGTGTAGAATAGACCAAATTATATTTCCAATGTACAAACCCCTTGGTAGGTTAGTGATGATATCGACCCATCACTTAGGTGGTGAAGTACTAACCCTTTACTCGGTTGGTGATAATGTCGCCCCATATCTAGATGGAGAAGTACTAACCCTTCTCCCGGTTGATGAGTACAAACTCCCATCTCAGTTAGTGATGATGCCGCCCCATCACTAGGTGGAGAAGTACTAACCCTTCCCAAGGTTAATGAGTACAAACCCCCATCTCGATTATCCAGGTTCTTAGACCCCCGGATTGCGCATGGTCTAATACAATACTTTATATAGAATTTATCATATACATAAGCTTATTTCATCATTATAACATCATCCATATCATATCTCATGCTTTGCACCTTCAATTCCACAAGAAACCCTAGTCAAACATTTTATCAAACACTCGGGGGTATGTAATTGGGGTAAAAGACCATGCAATTTAGAGATAAAATCATGCAAGAAAATTTATGGTAAAATCATCAATCAACACCTTGCAACACCCCCAAGAAATTTACATCAAAACCCCTTATCATATCCAACATTAGATCCAAGATTTAAAGCTTAAAACATGCTAAAACAACCATACTTTCATGAACTCAAACCATTGTGCAGTAAATTTCTTAACATACACGAGCCACATATAAAATCAACTTTAAATCATGCAAATTGAGGAAACCATGGGTGGAAGAATACAATGGCTAAAACCTACATACCTTAGCTTTGGAGAAGCTCTTGGTGAAGATTGAAAATGGAGGCTTGAAGCTTGAAACAAATCCTTAGTTCCGGATGACAGTTTTAAGACTTGAATTTTGGAGTGAAAATATGGCTAAGTATTTTGGGGAGTATTGAAAAATGTTTATGATGATATAAGGGTGAAATTTGGCCAAGTATAGATAAAAAAAAATATTTGGAAACACTTAGGCCCAATACTTAGAATATTTTGGACGAACTAAAAAAAACATGCACCATTTTAACACAGTTGCAGATTCCTCTCTAGAAATTGCGTCCTTAAAATTTCATAATTGATAAATATTTGCTTCTAAATTGGGGTTAGACCCTTTTTCCCTAATTTGGATCCCCTAAATAAGAATATGAAGTCGAATTTTCAAAATAACAAACAAATTTTGAGATATATAAAAATTAAAATTATAGGCATTCTGAGACACGTTTTTGGGCATTTTTTGGGGGTCATTACAATATCTCCCCCTTGGAAATATTCGTCCCTGAATATACAAGAGACGTACAAGACAAGAGTGATCATTAACAAATCAGCCCCAATAAGAATGCAATATAACATGTAAAGTACCATTTTCAAATTCTTAACATAAGTATAAAATCATCATAAGTTTACCAACTTAAACATGAATGCATATGAATGATATATGGGTTGGAATATCTGACTTGAAATCATATAAGGGACTTAGAATTAGTACTTTAGGCTTGGATGGAGTGGAAAAGATAAGGATACCGCCTTTGCATGTCCGCTTCGACCTCCCATGTAACACTTTTGACTTTTTGGTTCCTCCAAAGGACCTTAACGGATGCCACTTCTTTGTTCCTCAATCTCTTTACTTGCCTATCCAAGATCTGAACCGAAACCTCCTCAAAAGTCAAGTTATACTCAACAACACCCATGAAATCAAGAGGTACAATGACATTAGGATCACCAACACATTTTCTCAACATAGAGGCATAAAACACCGGGTGCACCAAATTTATTTCACTAGGCAACTTCAACTCATAAGCTACCTTGCCAAACCTTTCTATAACCTTATAAGGACCAACATATCTTGGACTCAACTTTCCTTTTTCCCAAAATAGACCACACCTTTCATTGAAGAAACCTTCAAATAGACCCAATCACCCACTTGGAATTCTAGGTCTTTCCTTCTTACATCAGCATAGAATTTTTGACGACTTTGGGCTATTTTTAACCTTTTCCTAATCATCCTAACTCTCTCAAGAGCCTTCATAACCAGATCCAACCCAATCAAGACATCTCTCCAACCTCAAATCAATCCACCAGTGATTTACAACGTCTCCCATAAATAGCCATAAATGAAGCCATACCGATACTAGAGTGATAGATATTGTTGTAGGCAAACTTAATTAACGGAAGGTGGTTATCCCAACTACCCCTTAACTCCAATACACATGCCCTAAGAATATATTCAAGGGTTTGAATTATCCTTTGGGCTTGCCCATCCGTTTGAAAGTGAAAGGTCGTACTACGGTAAACTTTGGTACCAAGACCCCTTTGAAAAGACCTTTAAAAGTGCAAAGTGAATTGTGCACCCCGATCCGATATGATGGATAAAAGAACCTCATGTAACCTTAATAACTCATAGATGTACAACCTTGCATACTTTTCAGCCCCATATGTAGTCTTAATTGGTAGAAAATGAGCTAATTTTATCATCCGATCAACCACAACCCAAATGGAATCAAAACCTTTTCTAGTCTTGGGCAACCTAATCACAAAATTCATATTAATCACCTCCCAGTTCCAAGTGGGGATCTCTATGTCTTAGGTTAGGCCACCCGACCTTTGGTGTTTGGCTTTGACTTGTTGACAACTATGGCAACCGAAATTATTTTTGGCAATATCCCTCCTCGTGCCTATCCAACAATACACATCCCTCAAGTCTCTATACATTTTGGTGAAACCAGGGTGGTTATGGACCTCATCAAGAATTTTCTCCTTCAAACCATCAACACAAGACACACACAACCTACCTTGGTATCTAAGGGCCCTATCTCTCCCTTGGGAGAAAATCTCGATTTTGTCCTCTTTCACCAAGACCTTCAAATTTAAGCAAGGAGAAGTCTAGATCTTGTTTTGCTATCATCTCATCAACCAAAGAAGATTTAGAACCATCAACAACAACACCATTACCTACATCTTCCAACCTAACCCCCAATCTAGCCAATCTATGAACCTCCTTAGCCATCTCCCTATCACCACCATCCACATGAACTAGGCTACCCATGCACACCCGACTCAAAGCATCCGCCACCACATTTGCCTTACTCGGATGATATGCACACTTATGTCATAGTCTTTAAGAAGTTCTAGCCACCTTTTTTTTCTCAAGTTAAGATCTTTTTGAGTGAAAACATATTGGAAGCTCTTATGATCGATGAAGACATCCATATGCAACCTACTCAAATAATGATGCTAATTCTTTAATGCAAACACAAATGGCTAACTGTAGATCATAGATAAGGTAATTCCTTTCATGTACTTTGAGTTGCCTAGAAGCATAGGCTATGACCTTACCATTTTGCATTAGCACACAACCCAAACTAAATCTAGATACATCACAATTCACAACAAAACCCTCAAGCTCATTCGATAGTGACAATATAGGAGTGGACACAATCCTATCCTTCAATGTTGGAAAGCTTCTTTCACATTCATCGGTCCACACAAACTTAACCTTCTTTTGAGTCAATTTGGTCATAGGAGAAGCAATGGAGGAAAACCCATTTACAAATCTTCTATAATAACCCATAAGACCCAAGAAGCTCCTAATATCCGATGGGGTCAATGGTTTAGACCAATTCCTAATTACATTAGTTTTCTTAGGATCCACTTATATACCATCCCTTGACACTACATGAACCAAGAATGCAACCTTCTTCAACCAAAATTCACACTTATCATATTTAGCATACAATTTGTCCTCCCTCAATCTTTGCAACAAAACCCTCAAATGACCCCTATGCTCTTCTCTACTATGTAAATAGATCAAAATATCATCGATGAAGACCACAACAAAGGTATCAAGGTAAGGTTTGAAGACCCTATTAGGTCCATGAAGATGGTCGGTGCATTAGTCAACCCAAACGACATCATAACAAACTCATAATGCCCATATTTAGTCTGGAAAGCCATCTTGGGAATGTCACACTCCCTCACTCTTACTTGATGATACCTAGACTGAAGATCAATCTTAGAGAAGAAGCTAGCCCCTTGCAATTGGTCAAATAAATCATCAGTCCTTGGAAGAGGATACCTATTCTTGATAGTGACCCTATTGAGTTGCTGGTAGTCAATACACATTCTAAGTGACCTATCCTTCTTTTTCACCAACAACACCAGGGCACCCAAGGTGATTAGCTAGGTTTAATGAATCCCTTCTCTAACAAATCTTTCAATCGCTCTTTTAACTCCTTCAACTCTGCTGGGGCCATACGGAAAGGGAGAATAGAGATAGGTTGACTATCAGGAAGAAGATATATGCCAAAATCTATCTCCCTTTCAGGAGGGACACTAGGAAGGTCATTTGAGATAAAATTAAGAAACTCATTTACAATGGGGACTGACTCAATGGAAGGGACCTTAGACTCTACATCCTTAACCCTCACAATATGATACAAACATTCCCTAGAAATCAACTTATGAGATTTAATGCATAAAATGAATCTATCCTTAACCACCACATCTTGACTTTCCCATTCAAGGATGGATTCACTAGGAAATTGAAACTTGAGCCGACGGGTTCTACAATAAATAGACGTATAGTAGGCATGCAACCAACCATACCTAGAATGATATCAAAATCTACCATGTTTAATTCAACAAGATTACAAGGCAACAACTTATGCTAAATGCAAATAGGACAACTCCTATACACTTTTCTAGAAACAATAGAGGCACCAATAGGAGTAGACACTTCATATGATTCATGCAACAACTCGAGGACAACATGAAACTTTTGAGCAACAAAATAGGTAACGAAGGAAAGGGTCACATCCCTATCAATCAAAACATATAAATCAAGATCTAAGATTTTCAACATACTGGTAACAACATCAGGGACCTCCCCAAACCCTTGCCTTCCATGTAGAGCATAAAACCGGTTGTGCCTTGGGGCACCACCTTGAGGATCACCACTAACCAATGGAACCACAATTGCACCCCAGACTTTACCACGGTTTCTTGGGCAATCTATCTTCTTGTGACCAAGCTCTCCATAACCAAAACATGCATTAGAACCCTTCAAACATAGGCCATTATGAATCTTTCCACATTAGGACACACATCAATAGGAGCCACACCACTAACACCTTGAAGTCTAGGGAAGTCATTGGCAAACCCCCTATTAGTAGCATGAGAAGGCCCTTGGCCTTGATGAAGTCTAGCACTCTTTTGGAACTTACCCTCAAAACGGGCTCTCTTGGCCTCATGGTCCCTCCTTTTTCTCAACTTTTCTTCCTCCATTTGCTCAGCATAAGTCATCAACCGAGACAAATCCATGTCACCAATAAGCAAGGTGGACCGACATTCTTCACTCACCAAGTTGGAGACCCCCTTCACAAATTTATTCATCCTAGATCTAGGATCAACCACTAAGTGAGGAGCATACTTTGAAAGTTGATTAAATTTGAGAGCATACTCCCTCATATTCATAGCTCCTCGTTTCAAGTTCATAAACTCTACCAACTTTGCTTTCCTAAGCTCAAGAGGGAAAAATCTATTAAGGAAGGCCAATTTGACTTCTTCTCAAAGCATCACATAACCATTTTCCTTCTCCCCCTTCTATTGCTCATACTAAATTTGGGCTACCCCTTTGAGTTCGTACGCCGCTAACTCCGCCTTTTCATTCAGCTCGACGCCCATGATATTCAAGATTTTATAGACTTTATCAATGAAATCTTGTGGATCTTCATCCACCTTTGACCCATGAAAAATCAGAGGATTCATCCTCATGAAGCCTCTTACCCTAGCTTCCGGGGTAGTAGCATAAGGGGCTTGGGCACCGTGATTGACTTGGTTGGCCATCACTTGGGCAATCACAGTAAGAACATCCCGGAGCTCACCATTGGTAGGTTGCTCCTCGGGAGTTTGGGCTCGTCTTCCTCTAGTGTTTGTCATGATCTAACATAGCAAAGAACAATCATTAAGGGGAAAGCTTATCACAACTATATATCATGACTTAGAACATCAAAAAGGGAAACATTTCCTAAAACGTCTTATAGCCTCCTATTCATAGTCATGGCGTGCTTCACAACCATGAATAAGACTCTAATCGACGTGATGTGTTAGATTACGAGGATCTATCAACCTAGTGCTCTAATACCAAGCTTGTTATGACCTAAGCCCAGGGCCTAGATGTGACATGGCAAATGAGGAACCCGAAGGAACCCCAATCAAGCCTCTTAACTTGTCATATTATATCATTGGTCGCGAAAACATGTAAAAGACATAAAGTAAGAATAAGGGGCAAAGGGATAGCTTGCAAAACATCATCGAGAGAGACGAAGAGTCAAAGCTCATATCATAGATACATAACTTGTCCAACAAATACCTCCAAATACAAAGATAAGAGCAGCGACTAAGATAAGGTAACTGGCCTCACCCTCATAGTCAAAATAGAACATAAAGTAAAGTATATCAATACAAAGCAACGGAAAACATAGACCAAGGACTCCAAAATTGAGGACTCACCAACTAGCTTGAGTAGCACCGAGTAATCCACGTGGAGGAGGAGGATGATCAACTTGGGTTTCGATTCCTACATGGTGATATCACGTAGGCAAGAGTATGTGCTAGTACATTGCAAGTACTAAATATTTAGGATGCAATGAAACAAGAAATAGGCA
The DNA here is from genome assembly GCA_025642045.1 of Solanum sejunctum. NCBI lineage: Eukaryota > Viridiplantae > Streptophyta > Magnoliopsida > Solanales > Solanaceae > Solanum > Solanum sejunctum. The sequence continues at coordinate 6,980 of JAOTQJ010198594.1, read as the reverse complement.
TCATAACCGAAATACATAACAATAGGCAATAGGCATAGTTTAGCAATATGACATATATGTCTAATGCTAAAGTGAAACATGCTTAAGAAACCCTTACTCATATAAGATATCATATGTGTAGAATAGACCAAATTAGATTTCCAAGGTACAAACCCCTTGGTAGGTTAGTGATGATGCCGCCCCATCACTTAGGTGGTGAAACACTAACGCTTCACTCGATTGGTGATAATGTCGCCCTATCACCTAGGAGGAGAAGTACTAACCCTTTCCTTAGTTAATGAGTACAAACCTCTATCTCGGTTAGTGATGATGCCTCCCCATTACTAGGTGGAGAAGTACTAACTCTTCCCTCAATTAATGCATACAAACCTCCATCTCGATTAACTGGGTTCTTAGACCCCCCGGGATTGGGCATGGTCAAATACAATACTTTATATAGAATTTATCATATACATAAGCTCATTTCATCATTATAACATCATCCATATCGTATCTCGTGCTTTGGACCTTCAATTCCATAAGAAACCCTAGCCGGACATTTTATTAAACACTCGGGGGTTATGTAATAGGGATAAAAGATCATGTAATTTAGAGATGAAATCATGCAAGAAAATATATAGTAAAACCATCAATCAATACCTTGTAATACCCCCAAGACATTCACATTAAAATCCCTTATCATATCCAACATTAGATCCAAGATTTAGAGCTTAAAACATGCTAAACAACCATCCTTTCATGAACTTAAACCATTGTGCAGTAAATTTCTTAATATATAAGGCCCACATGTAAAATAAACTTTAAATCATACAAATTGAGTAAAAAAGAGATTAGGGCACCATGGATGGAAGAACTCAATGGCCAAAACCTACATACCTTACCCAGAAGCTCTTGGCGAAGATTGAAAATGGAGGCTTGATGCTCGAAAGAAATCCTTAGTTCTGGATGAGGGTTTTGAGACTTGAATTTTGGAGTGTAAATATGGCTAGTATTTTGGGGAGTATTAGTAAAGGTTTAGGATGATATAAGGGTAAAATTTGGCTAAGTATAGCTAAAAACACGTTTGGGAACACTTGCCCCCAATACTTAGAATATATTTGTAACACCCTGTAAAATTACTAAAATGCTCCTAAAATACATTATGTGCACAATGCGTTTTTAAAAGCTTTGATGAAAAATCTAAGACCAAATTTGAGATCAGTGTAGAAAAAAGAGTTAAAAAATAGTCTCGACCCGATTTAAAACAAATTGGGTCAAATTATGAAATTGCACTTGAAGTGCAAAAACAGTGTCTTCTTCACGCCCCCTCCATGACACGCCAGGGGCACGGAGTTATACTTAATATATTTCTTTTAAAGTTGTTGATTTTTGATAGGAAATGGATTTTCGAAAAAATTACAAAAACCACTGGTGCACGCCTCCTCCGCGACGTGCACCTGTGTCCCAGTTAGTTTTTTCTTTTAATTAGGAAAGGACAATTTTGTCCTTCCTAATATATTTTAATATCCCTAAAATATATTTTAAAGAGTATTTTGTACAATAAGAGTTTCAAACCCATAATTTTTTTCTAAGTCTTCTACGTAAGTTCTGAGATAAGAGAAGAACAAGAGGGGTAGGGTTTTCCTTGAAGCTCCAATTCCTTGAAGAAAACTTGAAGCTTCTTCATTACAGGTATGTAAAGGCTACCCAAAAGCATGAAATTATTCTTCCATTTGCCCAATGTAAAGTTAGAATGTAAATTAATACTTTAGAATCTTGAATAGTGATTTCTTGAGAATTTCTTGAATATTATCTGTATTTATTGAATATTATTTTTATTGTCTTGAATGTTATCTTTAAATTATATTTTATATCTTAAATTGACGATCATTATATTTAAATTTTACTGTATACATACATTATTATGAGATTATGATTTGACCCTTATAAATTGTCTCTGTAAAGATGTGAATAATGAACTTAGGGGGATTTTAGAGACTAGATTATCTGAATGTGATGTTTGACTGAGTCTGAGTCCTGAGGTGAGTGTATTGATGATTGTGATAGCTGAAAACAATGTTGATAGAGTTAAATGAATAATTATTCTTACCTTGAAAGGGGGGTCTTGCCCCTTTGAGTTGATAGATGATGAGATGAGGTGGCATTCTTGCCATAGGGGTTGGGTGATGAAAGTTCTTGATGGGTCGATAGACTTATGAGCATATTAAGTCATGGGAGGAGTATTAGGACCGAAATGGGTAAAAGTGAGTCCCACTCATACTCATTAACTACGTGGCCAGCTTAGGAGAGGATTGAACTATGAAAGCGGATGTTTTCTTTGTCCTATAGAGGACTTGACAGACTTCTTTGGGATACATGACAGACTCGTCCTTTACCTCAGCAAAGGTACTGGATGAATGTGGCAACGACATCTCTTCGTTGTATCACTATTGACTCATAAGTAGTAGTTGTCGGTTATAGAAACTCCTAGATAGGTTTCATGGTGATAGAACTTCGAAGTGATGTGATTGTTTAATGTTTTGATAGATAGTAGGGTGATAGAGTCCTGTCCTTTACTCTGAGGTGAGGATGAGTGATTGGTATATTGTTCCATTTACTTTATCCTATTTTACATACAGTACATGATGATGTTCACGCTCCAATAAGAAAGTGGTCACTGACAGCAATTAACCTAACCGAAGGTTAGGGTTGAATCCACAGGGAATATGGGGATCGACAATAAGACTTTACTACTAACCATTTCAAGAATAAATAACTAAGATCTCTAAATGGGGGTTTTTGTGATTCAAAAACAAAAGGAAAGTTAATACTATACTATGATGAGGGAAAACACTCAATTTTAGGGACAACTTGGGAATTGTATTTCCCATGGTTCGTTAACTCAATTATCCTAGATAACATAACTACAATTGAAGATTCACATGCAGGATAGTAACTTAGGTTCTTCCATCCCTCTTATAAATGTGAAGGTCAAATTTCACCATGGCGCTTGGTTGGCTATCATGGCATCCCAATTAATCATTACCTATTGTCCTAGTCAACCTCCCCTTAGTCAGGTTTGGTTGATTAGACGAGAACATATCAATCGAATCCTATCATCTATTTTCCTTTTCCTATTCATCACTATATTGGTCGGGATTGTCATAGTAGGTGGGTTTTGGTGTTATCCACCACCAAAAAATAAATCTATATAAACAGAAATAGATAATACATGGAAAACCCCAATCATAGAGATGCAATAAACCTATGTTATCTTAAGTTAAATACCTATGGTTCCCATAACCCCAAGTTGTAGATGCTTAGCTACTCATGGCTAAAGCAAAACAAACAAAAATGCAAATAAATGACATGATTGAGAATTTTACCCAAGGCAATAAAGATTGAGGACACCACAAGTTTCAAATCAAAAGCTTGATAGATTGATGATGAGCACAAAGCAAGGTTTACAATCCCCAAAATTGGGTTTTCCATGAGAAAAAGATAATGTAAGCTAAAAACCTAATAGTTCCCTTGAGAGAATATTCAAAAATGATAAAACTTCTCTGGTTCGAATCTCCTCTAATAAAATCCTAACTTAAACTATATATAGTATTTCCAAAATAACCCTAGAAATTACACAGAAAAGACATATGGCAGGTGGTATGCCTCGTAGTTACGACTCATAGGATGGCCTATGAGTCGTAATAAGGGTCTCATATTAGGTTCTTCACATCTTAGACTCAACTGATATGACCCACTGGTATAAGTCATAGCTTAGGCTACGAATCGTATGCTCTTCCCGTAGTCCAGGCCTTCAATTTTTGGTCCAATATTTTGGCTTTCTGATTTCTATTACGAGTCCACTCATATAAGTCATAGTGAGACTTACAACTGTCTCACAACTCATAGGATGGCCTCGTAAAAGTGACTTCCACTTAGCCAATTTCATGATTTTTTTTGTCTTTATTTCTTGCCATGACCTATCCTATGACTCATAGCATGGGCTACGACTTGTAGATAAGCTCGTGTGTCCTATAATTCAGCAAAATCTTTAACTTTTCTTCAAAATCATGCCAACCTAGCTTTTCTGCAGAACAAGACAAAAACATATGAGAACCATAAAAAGTTGCATTAAGAACTCACAAAATTCTTTGTTTTAGGCACCAAATGTGTTGTATTTTGACAGCACATTAATACATTTCATGTACTAATGCCCCTTTGGTGTTGCATCATTTAATGATGTAGATTTTATAAACAGAGGACTTCAATAACCCGATCGTTGAGGTTCAGAGCATTTTGAATTCCTGATAGTAGTAAGTCCTCCCCTGCATTCGAAGAATGGTTATTTTTCCTTACTGATAATACTTTTACTTGGTTTTGGTAGCCTGGCCTCTCATGGTACCTTCTCAGACAGTAGTATAGAGGCTTCATAGACATAACTGTTGATGGTAGATGTTGAGGGGGTTTTCCCTTCTCACCTTTGTAGTGAGACTGTATTTTATTATTATATTTCATTCATGATAGATTAAGTGGATAATTTGAGCCCATAGGTAGATTATTATTACTATTACTCTATTTTATTCCACTATTGAATTGACTAAATGAAAGCAATGAGGTTAGGTGGCCGCTTGGGGATTAGCAATAGTCTCCAAGTGCCAGTTACGTCCATGGTACCCTCTTGGGGAATGACAAACTTGGTAGCAAAGCCAAGAGTTTGAGTGTCCTAGGGAGTTTATAAAGTTGTGTCTAGTAGAGTCTTGTTTATGTGTGTGTTGTGCACCACACTTCATAAGTAGGAGGCTATAGGATATTAGGAAGTGTTACCCTTCTTCTATGATTTGAGATTGTGCTATAAAGTTTAACTTGTAAAATCCTATTTTAACTCATGCATTTTACGCTTACAGAAAATGCTGCCTAAGAGAATTGCTGCTCAGAGAGATGCTCCAGTCCCAACTGCTGAGAACACCCAACTGGAGGCTCCAATTCAGATCAAGCCTAGGAGATGGGACGCCCTACTAGGATTTCTGAGGTCCCACAAGCACTCCCTACTCAGCCCCAGCCAGCTCCCAGTATTGAGGTAGAATTTAGGGGAGCCATCACCATATTGACTCAGTTGGTGGCCTCCTAGGGGAATAGCCAAGGTTCCGAAGCTCCTAGTTCTAGCTCACAGGAGACCTTAGATGTAACCCGACTCAGGGACTTTTTGATGTGTTTTTGTGTTAATCTTGCAAAAAAGTTAGGTTGGGATGATTTTGAAGAAAAGTTATAGATTTTTCTGAAGCATAGGCCATACGAGCCAACCTACGAGTCGCAGGAACCAAAGACCAAAAAATCAGAAATCTATCAAGTAAAGGTCACTCTTACGAGCCCATAGAATGACAAAGTCAGCTCACTTCTTACCAGTAAAAACTACTTTTAGGGTCGACAACTATGTCAAATTGTACATTTATGAGTTGGTTAGTTGCATGGGGTGCCTTTGTCTATCATTTCGGATCGTGGTGCTCAATTCACTTCTCACTTTTGGAGGTCCTTCCAAAGAGGTCTTGTTACCAAGGTTAATCATAGCATGGCCTTTTCACCCTCAAACGGGTAGCCAAGTTGAAAGAACTGTCCAAACTCTTAAGGATATACTTAGAGCTTGTGTTTTGGAGTTTAAGTGTTATTGTGTCATAACCCAAAAATAAATGTGATAGTACTTATCCCACCAAGACAAGTTAGCCAAAAATTAAATTATACCAATAAAATGTAAAAGGATAATACAAAGTGAAAATTTTGACTGTGGATAATAAGTCAACTTAATTAAAATCCCCTAAAACTTAGTTGTCACATGCACAAGCCTCTAATGTGTTACAATATATTTAAAAGAAAAATACAGGTCTCAAATGATGTAAAGTAGACAAGATCATAAATGGTAGGATGAGGCTCGCTAAGATGACAAATAACTACCTCACTAATCTCCACAGAAAGCCTTGGATAAAAAGAGAAGAGAGAGTATCAGAAAGATCCGAGTGCCTAACCTACAAAAATGTAGAAGTAAGGCGTGAGTACCAACCACATGGTACCCAACAAGTCAACTAGCAAAATGAGGCAAGTCCAATAGAATACACTAATACCTCTCATCCTAACTGACGTCCACAACTATAACCTGCACAGAAAATCAACCCACCCCAGCAACACATAATACACAATAAAGATAGTTTCGATAACATCACAATTAAAAATGACAAGTCACAACTCATAAAGGATAATATAGTCAATCACAGGAATAACATCATGCCACATAAAAAACGCAAGGATGAGATGCAATTCAACACCACGAAATGATATACCTCAAATGTCAAGTCATCTCTAAATCGTATATACACAGTACGTCTCGGGAATAAGTCGAGAGTTTGTGACCCATGGGGGACTTGTGAGGTCCATATACCTACATGGACTTTCTCTATATGTCTATGTGGACAATCTCAATGCACTATCATAAAATCAACCATCCCCAGCACAGACGATCTCCACGTGCCCAACTTAGATTATAACAGTAGTCTCAACACACACTCAATTTCATGTCAGTCCATATGCACAATATAACGTCAATAATAGAGGAGATGGTAATGCATCAGAATACAACAAACTATTAGTACAATATGTAGTCACCTCAACTATCACAGATATGCGGGTCCAATAAAGAAACTCAACCACATAACTCAATAAAGAATTCACATCACTTCACCACATTTTCAATTCAAGTGAATCATCATATACCTCATATCAAAACTTAGAGAGGTTCAATTACCTTAATAATTCTACATACCATAAGCACATAAACTCTAGTCATCGTCAAGTTTCTATGCATTGAATCACAATAATCTACTTAGTCTCACTACTAGAGAAATTTCAACCTGTTAGACCCCGTAATTAACTAAATGCAGGTCAATTGCTCATTCGGAAAAATTGTTGTGATTGAGGTATATTTTTAAATTTTACTAACTTATGGTGCGTGAGTA
>JAOTQJ010198583.1:0-20345 GCA_025642045.1 Solanum sejunctum | reverse complement strand
TGGGCAAGTCGCATATGAATTAGAGCTACCCCAAGAGCTTTCGATGGTTCATCCAGTTTTTCATGTCTCAATGCTTCGAAAATGTGTAGGTCACCCATCCCATATCTCTCCTATTGAGGATTTACAGATTACAGAAGATCTCACCTATGAAAAAGTGCCTATTGCTATTCTAGATCGTCAAATTAAGAAGCTAAGGAATAAAGAAATAGCTTCAGTTAAAGTAATTTGGAGGAACCAACAAGCAGAAGAGATAACATAGGAGGCTGAGGACATGATGAATCAAAATATCCTCACTTATTTGAAACTAAAGGGGAAGTCTAACATATAGAATGGGGACACTAATAGGTACGTGGTATAGATTACTTAGTGTATTGTTAAAGTTTGTGCAAGTGAAGATTTAAAGTTGGTTAATCTATCTAATTATGATAACATTCGAGGATGAATGTTCCTAAGGGGTGGAGGATATAACACCCTATAACTTACACTACTAGCACAAGTCAAATGAAACATGACATGGTTTGTTCAAATTAACGCTAATCTTCAAAAGTGCTTGAATCTCGCGTTAATGGGCTATATGTACGTCTAGTGCTTAAGAGGGTCGAGTGAATATACATTTTATGTCGAATTGAGGAGATTCCAGCCTTAAAATAAAGTGAGAGATTTGATGTGCTTGTAGGACTTAGAAGCTAGCAGGTGATTCAGCTACTTGCTTAGCTTAAAATCGCTAGTTAAACAGAGACGAGGCTCGACGTCAAAATTTGTCCAAGTTCAATTATGAATAAAGTCAGTATTAATGATGTAAATTTGGCCCACGTTTTAGCATAATAAATGTACTATATGTTAAGCCTAATAGAGGTACTAAAAAGGGCCCAAAGGCAATACAAAACACTTAGCAAATTGGGCCCAAACCTAAGAATGAGAAATCTGAAAATTTGGCAGCCCAAGTCCATCAACTTGGAGACCCATTTTGGCCCAAGTTTAACGGACAAGCTGCTCGATGAGTAGCTTATTATTGTGTAGTGTAATATGGTAAAATGACCAAGATAAGGTCGGCCAAAGTGGTAATATAAAGAGGGGTTATAAGCAGGACATATCCATTCACTTTAACTTGGAAAAAACATTCTGCTTTCTCCCAGCGTTAGTGTTCTTCTTTCTTCACCTTGTAAAGCAGATAAATAACTTTTCTAGGGTTATTGGATATGCCTTATACATTTAAGGTAGTGGTAAATAAGCTTACATATGTTTTTAGTATGGTTTTACTATGAAAAATAAGAAGTATATGTTAGTATGGCTGTGCTGGAATTTCTGGATAGATTGTGTGCTAAGGCATCTTGTGCACTTTTCTTATTAATTAAGTGGTTTTTATCTAGTTGGATGGCTTTATTATGTATTAGTACTTAATTATGCATAAATGTTTGGCTTTATAGATGTGTAAAAAGGCTGATCAACTACTGTTACAGTCAACAAACGTGAGTCATTATATGATATCGCAATTATGTGCTTTGTATGAACTTGTGGACTGTTGGGAAGCAAGCTGTTGCTTCACTTCTTTAATAACTGATTTGTTGCTGTTATGAAACTGGTTTTTAGCTGGTTGTATGTATAAATGTTTCTGGAAAAGCTTGGTTAAAGTTGGAATAGGTTTGGAGTTGTCGACAACGAAATGTAGATAAGGGCGGTAATGTTATGCTGTTCGTTTTTAGATTGTGTGGAATTGTGATGTGTTGTGCTTTGTGGGCTGCTGTAAGGATGTTATGATCTTAAAATAGTCTATACATGATGTTTTCATGCTAATGTGTGTTAGAAAATATGATTAGGAGCAGAAAAGTTAAAGGAATACGCCCGGGTTTATAAACACCCGCTTGCTGCCCATGTATCGTTTTCTTACGTGATTGAGATGTCAAGATGTATTCATTGGCTTCTAAAGCTAGTTTTATCCTCTACTATATTGTCGATATATATTTGTAGGAAGGTAAGTTTATCTCGAGATAGTAACGAGGTCATACAACGAGGTATGTAAGGTTATTTGATTTCGTATCAATTGGCATGAAATATAGATCTCTCCTTGGTACATAAAGGAATTCACCAACTCTGACATAATTATTAACCATGTCTCCACTTATTTACATGTTCATATGATTCCATATATAGTAACTTCGAACCTGCCTAGATACTTTGACACCAAGTTACAAGAGTTCCTGCTACAAAATAGAGTTCACAAGTTATTCCACTTCATATGCATTTTATTGTTTACGTAACGTACTCTTTTCACGTCATGTTGTCCTGTGTGATTATCCACATGTCATATGATACATATACAGTCTTATAGTTTCAATAATATGTCCACCAAAAGAATGATCTCAAAGGTAATTGAAAGATGCAGTATATAGTTTTGATGGGTGGTAGCCCGAGGGGGTTCGTTATGAACCTGGCATAGGGACGATCCCGATACAGTATTATGATGTGTGGTAGCCCGAGGGGGTTCATACAGAACCTGGCATAGGGATGATCCCAATACAGTTACCGCTGATCAGTTGGTCATATGATTATAGCTGTGCACAGATTATTTTTCAGTACAGATTGTACAGTAAAGGTAAAGTGATATAAAGGACATAAAGTACATGATTCCATAACATAACTAAGGGTGGTCCCTGATCTTCCATAGATGCATGATTTCATTTGAGTTGTTATTTATATACAGTATATCCTGCCTTACATACTCAGTACATTATCCCGTACTAACGTCCCTTACAGGGGACCTGCATTTCAAGTTGCAGGTACAGCTGCTAGTTAATCTCCGCAGTAGGAGTACAGGATATTCAGTTGTTATCCTCAAGCTCCAGGTTGCTTCGATGCTTTGTACATTTCTAGAGCTTACATGTTTTTATTGCACAATTTGTTGAGGCGGGGCCTGTCTCGACCCTTGTTAGATGTTTTTCTTTATTTAGAGGCTTTGTAGACTATGTAAAGCACATTGAAGTCATGTATCGCACTTTAGACAGCGTGGCCCCAATGGGCTGGTCATATGTATTTTCGTTTGGCTTGTTATCACTGTTTATCTCCTTAAAGGTATGTCAAAGGTACAAACCCCTTATAATTTTATAGAACGCTTATAGTTATAGATTGGTTCTCCCGAGCCTTATCGGCAATGGGTGCCAGTCCGCCCTATGGGACTTTGGGGCGTGACACTAGGTACCTATTGTTCCTTGCTATGAGGACCCACTATGACTCATATTTCCACCTACGAATCATAGTAGCCCCTCATAGCAGGCACTAATCACCTATAGTTCCTTAACATTTCTCATATGGGACTTATCTATGACTCATTGCATTATCTACATTCATTGTGAGGGTCTTATATGTCTGAATTAGGTTTCAAAAATACCTCTTCAATGAGTTACGAGGTCAGACTATAACTTGTAGGCTACCTTACAACTCATAACTACACCTCATATCTGATTCTAGGTTGCATTTATCTCAGAAGCCTTGATACTATGAGGCTAAACTATGACTTGTAGGACAACCTATGAGTCATACCTACTCCTCGTAACTACAAACCTGCAACTGTATCAGTGAGTTCTATTTTTTTTCTTTTGATTTTTAATGTTTAAATCATTCTATTTCTTATCCCTTGTTATATAATCACTACTTAATAAAACATTTTGAGGCTCATATACTGATTTGTGGTTGGTTTTCATGTATAATGACTCTAAAGGATAAACGAGCAATGAAGATATTCCAAAGGAGGTTGGTTGATGAGTCCTCCAAAACTAATAATCAGAAGGTTTTGTGGAAGTCCACAAATTCAGGATTAACCCTGAGGCAAATATGCCTCAAACTCGAGTTCATATTATTATGGCCCCAGTGAAAGTTAAGAGTCCCTCCCAGTCTGAGTAGGAGCGTGACGAAGATAAGTCTGATAGTGGCTCACCATAAATGACTTACACATTGCAATAAAATCAGAGGAGTCACAAGCTCCACAGGAGGAAGTACAATCATAGCCCCTAGCCAAGCTCAGTTGATCTATTACAGGAATGAAAGAGATATACGATAAGGGGTTAGTGCCAAAAAGATATAGCAAACCAGTTGGACAGTTTGGCAAGGAGTCTAGGCTGAATGACTCTAGCTTTGATAAGGTACTAGGGTTAGATGCTGAGAAAGATAGACATGGACTATATGGACTACAGAGCAGTTGGCAAGTATGAACCTAGTTCGTGAGTTTTATGCTGCCTACCTTGCCACACTTCTCTGAGGCCTACTAAAGAACAAGAAGGCTATTGAGCAGCCTCTATTATACGTTGTTTTGGTCAGGAGCCATAGAGTTGACATCTCGGAGAACATGATCCAACAAGTTCAGTTCTAGCCCAACAATAGAGTACCTCAGTCCATTGCAGAATATGATAGTCAATTTTCCAAAATGAGGAAAGCAGTGAACGAAAAAGGTGTTAGGGCCAAAATTAAGATGCTGGAGTAGATTGCCAATCAAATGTGCGAGGAAGATTCATGCCGATGTGGGTCACAAACTATGTTGATCCGATAGTGAAAGCCCACCTCTTATTCTGGGGCTAAGTTTGGTAGTCTATTATCCGTTAGAGCATCAATCCCACTTTCACGAATAATGTGATTACCCTAGAGCTAGCAGTGTTATTAGCCAGTATCCTAGATGGTTATAAGATAGATTAGTCTTGGATTCTGTTTGAGCAAATTCATGAGTCTACCATCTGGATAAGGCCCTCACTGCCATTCCCTGTTTTGATCCACCATTCATGTAGTACAATAGGTGTGCGTATCGACACCTATTTAGACCAGCACATAGAGGCCAGAAGCACCATAGATCCTAGCCTGATCAAGGTTGATAAGAAGCCAGCAGCCCTACCATGAGCAGCTTCTCTAGCCATCCCAGAACCTTTCCCGATTGAGTCTCGGACTCAAGGTCCTATTCCAGCCACCACCGGTACTACTCCAGCTACTGCAGAGTATTCTCCAGTTATTGAGATTGAGTCAGCGCTATAACACCCCACATCTTACAATACTAGTACTATGCAAATAAAACATAATATGGTTTGGTCAAATTAGTGCCCATTTTTAAAAAGTGCTTGAATCTCAAATTAGAGGGTGATATGTATGTGTAACGCTGAAGAGGGTCGAGTGTAAATATGGTTTATGTTAAATTTAGGAGATCATGACCCTAAACAAAGTGAGAGAATTGAGGTGCTTGTAGGACTTAGGAAGCTAGCAGGTGAGTAACCTACTTGCTTAGCTTAAATAGCTAGCTAAACGGAGACGTGGACCGATGTTAAATTTATCCAAGTCCGATTATGAATAAAGTCTGTATTAATGGTGTAACTTTAGTTCATGTTTTAACATCACAAATAGACTAGAATTTCAGCCAAAGAAGGATATCAAAAGGGCCGAAGTGCATCACAAACCACTTGACTAATTCTGCCTAAAGTAAATGAAGAGTAATTAGGAAAAATGGGCAGCCAATGCCCATCAACTTTGAGACATATTTAGGCACATGTGTGGGACAAGTAGTTGCATTAATATCTTCTTAACATGTACTAATATGTGGTCAAAAAGTTCAAGAGAAAGTCATCCGAAGAGACCCTTTAAAATGGCTCAAAAATAGCACCTTAACTCATTTCACTTGAAACAATGTTTCATCTTTCCTAAAGAGTCTTGTTTTCTCTTTACTTCACTTCACAAGGCAGATAATACAACTCTCTAGGGTTCTTGAAGGAAACCTATATCTTAAAGGCTAAGGTAAGTGGAAATATCCATGTATTAGCTATACTTATCCCATGAGACACAAGGAATATATGCTAATTATGCTTGCTGAATTCATTGGACAGCATGCGTTCCAAAAGTTGTTGTACATTTTTCTTGTTTATTTGGAAGATTTCCTCTATTTGGTTGGATTGATTATAAAGGGATGCTATTGTTCATAATAATTATTGTTTATATCATGATATATAAAGGCTGCTGCACCATTTTTATAGTCCACGAAAGTGAGTTCATGTGTGATATCGTAATTGTGCTCATAATAGGAACTTGTGGGATGATTGATTGAGGACTATGGTCTCACGTCTTCTACCTATTTTGAGGAATATTTTTGAACTATTTTAGCACTGGCTTTATGTGTATATATTGTGGGTACTATTTGGTTAAAGTGGGAACAGGTTTGGAATTAGCGACGTCAAAATGTAGCGAAGGGGTGTAATGTTATGCTACCCATTTGTATATTGTGTATAATTGTTATGTGTTGTGCCTTGTGGGCTGTTTTAGGACTGTTGTGGCAATAAAATAGGCTACACATGATATGTATATGAGAATGTTTATTAGAAAATATGATTAGGGGCTGAAAGGTTGAAAGAATACGCTCGGGTTTATAATTATCTTCTTGCAGCCCATATGTTTTTTTTTATGAGATTGGGCTGCCAAGATGTATTTATTAGGCTGGTAATGCTAGTTTTATGACCTACTATGTTGTATATTATTATTTGGATAAAGGGAAGATTATGTTGAGGTAATAGCGAGATCGTACAACAAGGTATGTAAGGCTACTTGATTTTGTATTATTTGGCATGAAACATAGATCTCTCCTTGTCACATAAAGGTACTTACCAACACCGACTCAATTATTAACCATGTCTCAAAACTTTCACATTTTCGTATGCTCCCCTAAATATTCACCTTTAAATATGCATACATACTTGGATACCAAGATACACGAGTTTGTTCTACTAAATAAAGTTCATGTGTTGTTCTTCCTCCTATGCATTTCATTATTTGTGTAACCTACTCCTTTCATTATAGTGTTGTGTTTTGTGACTTTTTATATGTCATATGTTGAATCTACAGTCCTACAACTCCAATATTATGACCACCAAAAGAATCACCTCAAAGGTAGTTGAAACATAAAGTATATTGCTTGTTGATTGGTGATAACCTAACAGGTGGAGGAATCACCTAGCCAGGGTCGATCCTATCACGAGTGTAGACCAATGGGTGAAAGGAAAAGCCTAGCCAGGGCTGGTCCCACTATATATTACCATGGATCAGCTAGTCATTTGTATTACATGTTGTGCATAGAATATATAGTAATGGTAAAGTAATAAAAAGAACATAAAGTATATGATCCCACATTATAACTAAAGGTGGTCTCTTATCCTACACCAGTGCATAGTCTCATTTGAGTTATTACTTCATATACAGTATTTTTTGCCTTACATATTTAGTATATTATCTCGTACTAACATCCCTTATAGGGGACCTGCATTTAATGCTGCAGGTGCAGGTGCTAGTATATCTCCTAGTAGGAGTGTAGGATATCCAACTATTATTACCAAGCTACAGGTTGCTTTGAAGCTTTGTTCATCCAGATCTTATATTTTTGTATTGAACAGTTAGTTGAGGTGGGGTCTATCCCAACCCTTATTAGATAGTTTTCTTTATCTTGAGGCTTTGTAGACTATGTAAATTAAAGTGTGGTCATGTCTCATACTTTAAACATCATGGCCCCAATGGCCTAGCGATATGCATCTTCTATTCTCTTGTTATCACTGTTTACACTCTTAAAGGCATCTTGAACGTAGGAATCCCTTATAAGATGTATAGCGAGTGCATAGATACAATTTGGTTCTCCTGGGGCTTATCGACAATGGGTGCCAGTCCGCCTTAATGGGATTTTGGGCGTGACAAAAGTGGTATCAAAGCGGGTTATCCTAAGGAGTCTACAAAGCTGTGTCTAAGTAGAATCATTTTTATCAACATGTTGTGCACCACATTTATAAGCAGGAGGCTACATGGCATTTAAGAGTTGTTACTTTCTTTTCATTCTTTAGATAGTTCCATAGAGCCAAGTGTAATAGGTGCATTATGTCTAACTCCTAAATTGTTTTGTACAACAAGTATGCCAGAATCCAGGCAAAGCAAAGGTAAAGGGAATGGAATAGAAGTGGTGGTTGGTATACCCAGTCAATTAAGATACTAAAAAGATGTTCAAGAGGAGTCTCTATCACAGACATCTCCAACTCCTCCAGCTCCTGATGAACCTGAAAGTAGTGAAATTTCCACAGAACCACCTATTGATGCTACCATATGGGATCTGAGAAATGCAGTCCAACTATTGATTCATATAGTTGTTGGCCAAGGTCAAATGCAGGAAGGTCTAGTGATACATATAAGTGGTAGGAATAGGCAGCTTGTACGAGGATACATGATTTCCTTAATTTAGACTCTCCATCATTTACTATGTCAGATCCTAATGAAGATCCCCAAGACTTTATTGATAAGATTCAACGCACTTTAGATGTTATGCATATGGGTGGTACAAAAGCTGTTGAGTTAGTGACATAAAAGTTGAAGGGTGTGGCTATATTGTGGTATGAAGCATGGAAGCAATCTAAGGGTATAGATGCACCCCCAACTACCTGGAAGGAGTTCAAAGAGGCATTTATTGACCATTATTGCCATTAGAGATCTGAGTGGCCCATGCAGGTCAGTTCTTGAATCTCCACCAAGGGAATATGAGCATGAGGGAGTATAGACTTAAATTTAATTCCCTAGCTAGGTATGCTCTTATCTAGGTATGGCAGATAGAGTTCATCATTATGTGGATAGATTATACCTATCTAGTCAGGGACTGTAACATTATTTCCTTGAACAAAGATATTGATATAGCATGAATGCAAGGTTCCGCACAAAAATTAGAGGATTAGAGGCAAAGGCGAAGGACACAAGAGTTAGGAAGGATGTAGTCCAAGAGTGCCAGGTCTATGGGACACTAGCCCAAGGTGAGCTTAGGCCTCAGATTTCTAATAGATCGCCTAGGCCATCATCTTCCTACTTACAACCAGTGCTCCACCACAACTTCAAGGGTATAGAAGCAATCAGTTTGGTCGACGAGGTGAGGGACAAGGTTTACGGACAACAGGATATTCAACAATCCCACAAATGACTCCTATGCAACCTTGTAAACAGTGTGGAAGAAGTCATTCAGGTATATGTCGTGTTGGCAGACTCTTGTTATTGGTGTGGTGCGCCAGGACATATGATAAAAGATTGCCTGAGGAGGCATTTGGGTGATACTGAACAATTTTGCTGGGTCAGTTATTGCATCATCAACATTAGTTCCTCCTTTATGTAGGGATCAACCAGTACCTATGGGTCATGGTATAGGTGTTAGAGATGCAGCTAGCTCTAGCGGAGTTTAGAATCGCACCTATGCTCTAGGGAGTTGACAAACTCTAGAAGCTTCAACAGATGTGATCACAGGTATATTGTCCATCTTTTCACATAATGTACATGCATTAATTTAGCCTAATTCTACACTATCATATATTAGCCCACTAGTTGCTGGGAAGCTTAAGAAAACACCCAAATTATTGAACAAACCATTTGAAGTGTCTATACCAACCAGTGAATCTATTATGGCTAGCAGGGTTTATTATGACTATGTAGTAACTGTTTGTGATTGTGACATATTGGCTGACCTTATTGAGCTAGAAATGGTGGAATTTGATGTTACAATACTTATAGATTGATTAGCTTCTTGCTATGCCACCATAGGTTGCCGAACTAAGAGAATGTACTTTCACTATCAAAATCAAGCAGTTCTTGAATAGGAGGGCAATGTTGGGGCACCAAAGGGGAAGTTTATCTCTTATTTTATGTTTAGAAAGATGATATCTAAGGGGTATACATGTCATTTAGTTAGGGTAAGGGATATGGACGCAGAATTACCAACCCTTCAATAAGTTCCAGTAGTGAATGAATTCGTTGATGTGTTCGCTAAAGAACTTCTAGGTTTACCTCCAGAACGAGAAATACATTTTTGTATTGACTTATTTCCAGGCACTCAACCTATTTCCATCCCTCCATATAGAATAGAACCAGCAGAGTTGTGTGAATTAAAAGGGTAGTTAAAAGACTTATTTTTGTATTGACTTATTTCCCCTTGGGGTGTACCAGTGTTATTTGTATGCATAAAGGATGGCACCTTGAGAATGTCTATCGACTATCAATAATTGAATGGGGTGACAATTAAGAATAAATACCCCCTCCCCAGGATTGACGATTTTTTTAATCTGTCACAAGGTGCCAAATGCTTTTGAAAAATTGATTTGAGATCAGGCTATCAAAAAGTGAGGGTGAAGGAGAAAGATATACCTAAGACTGCTTTCATAACACACTATGGTCACTATGAATTTCTTGTTATGTCATTTAGGCTAATGAATGCACCAGCAGCTTTTATGGATCTGATCCACAGGGTATTTAAGCAATTCTTGGATGTGTTCATGATAGTATTTATATATGACATTTTGGTATATTCAAGATTAGAAGAGGACCACGCATATCACTTATGACAAGTGCTACAGGTTCTTCGTGATCGATAGTTGTATGCCAAAATTTCTAAATGTGAATTTTGAAAATCAGTGGCATTCTTGGGTCATATTATGTCTGATGAGGGAATAAGGGTTGACATACAAAAGATAGAGGTTGTGAAAGATTGGCCAAGGCCTACGACACCAATGGAAGTTGAGAGCTTTCTATAGTTGGCAGGTTATTATAGAAGGTTTTTTGAAAGTTTTTCTTATATTTCTGCACCTCTAACAAAGTTAACACATAAGGCAACCAAGTTCCAATGGAATGGTGCATATTAAAGGAGCTTTCGGGAGCTTAACAAAAAGCTAACTTCTATACCTATGCTAGTACTTCATGAAGGCACTGAGGGGTATGCAATGTATTGTGATGCTACAAAAGTTGGCTTAGCATGTGTACTGACACAACATGGTAGGGTAATTGCTTATGCATCTAGACAGCTACGCCCACATAAGAAAAACTATCTAACACATGATCTTGAGCAAGCAACTATTGTTTTTGCTTTGAAAATATGGTGCCACTATTTGTATGAGGTTCGTATTGACATATATACTGATCATAAGAACCTATAATACATCTTAAAGCAAAAAGACCTAAACTTAAGACAACAAAGGTGGCTAGATCTAATGAAGGATTATGATGTTGATATACTTTACCACCTGGGGAAGGCAAATGTGGTAGCCGATACTATGAGCCATAAGGCAACTATGAATACTGGTGATCAAGCCGTGGTAAGTCATGGTAGTTGGGTGGAAGATTTTCCACTTATTGAATTTGTCTATAATAATGGCTACCACTCAAGTATCAAGATGACACCTTATGAAGTTTTGTATGGAAGGAAATGTAAGTAGCCAATTGGATTGTTTGAAGTGGGTTAACCCATCTTTCTTGGGCCAAATATAGTACAACAAGCCATGGAAAAAGTTAAGGTAATACAGCAGCTGCTAGAAATAGCCCAAAGTCATCACAAATCATATGCGAATGCTAGAAGGACGGGACTGGTATTCTCAATAGGGGATTGGGTATTTTTAAAGGTGTCTCCAATGAAAGGGGTTATAAGATTTGGTAAGAAAGGAAAACTGAGCCCACATTACATAGGTTCATATCAGATCATTAATAAGTTCAGGTAGGTTTCATATGAACTAGAGCTACCCCAAGAGCTTTAAATGGTTCATCAAGTTTTTTATGTCTCAATGCTTCGAAAATGCATAGGTGACCCATCCCGTGTCACTCCTATTGAAGACGTGAAGGTTACAGAAGATATCACATATTAAGAGGGACCTATTGCTATTCTAGATCATCAAGTTAAGAAGCTAAGGAATAAGGAAATAGCTTCAGCGGAGGTACTTTGGAGGACCAGCAAGCAGAAGAAATAAAATGCAAGGCCAAGGACACAATGAAATTAAAATACCCTTACTTATTTAAAGATAAAAAGGAAGTCCAACATGTAGAACTAGGACACTAATAGGTACGAGTGATTGAATACTTAGTGTGTTGTCAAAAGTTTGTGTAAGTAAGGATTTAAACTTGGTTAAGCTATCCAATTATGCTAACATTCAAGGACAAATATTCCTAAAGGGGGAGGATGTAACATCCCACATCTTAAAATACATGTACTACGCAAATGAAACATGAGATGGTTTGGTCAAATTAGAGCTTATTTTTAAACATTGCTTGAATAAACTCAAATTAGAGGGCGATATGTATGTCTAACGCTGCAGAGGGTCGAGTGTAAATAAGTTTTATATTGAATTCAGGAGATTATGACCCTAAAAAAAGTGAGAGAATTGAGGTGCTTGTAGGACTTAGGATGCAAGCAGGTGAGTCACCTACTTGCTTAGCTTAAATTGCTAGCTAAACGGAGATGAGGGCCGACATCGAATTTGTCTAAGTCCCATTATGAATAAAGTCCGTGTTAAGGGTGTAACATTAGACCATGTTTTAGCATCATAAATGGACTATATGTTTAGCCCAATAAGAATATCAAAAGGGGCCAATTACATCACAACCCACTTGAGTAATTGGGCCCAAACTAAATGAAGAGTAATTAGGAAAAATGGGCAGCCAAGGCCTATCAATGCTGAGACCCATTTAGGCCCAAGTGTGAGGGCCAAGCTACTGCATCACCAGCTTCTTAACATGTACTAATATATGGTCAAAGGTTCAAGAGAAATTTGGCCAAAGAGACCCTTTCAAAGGGCTCAAAAACAGCCCCTTAAGTCATTTCACTTGAAGCAATTTTTCAGCTTTCCTAAAGAGTCCTTTTTTCTCTTTACTTCGCTTCACAAGGCAGCCAATACAACCGTCTAGGATTATTGAAGAAAAGTTGAATCTTGAAAGATAATGTAAGTGGAAAGATCCATGTATTTGTTATACTTATCCCATGAGAAACAAGAAATATATGCTAGTTATGCTTGATGAAATTGTTGGACAACATGAGTTCCAAAAGGTGTTGCACATTTTTCTTGCTTATTTAGAAGCTTTTCTATTTTTGGTTGGATTGATTATGAAGGGATGCTACTTTTATTAATTAGTATTGGTTATATAATGATATATAAAGGCTACTGCACTACTTTTATAGTCCACAAAAGCGAGTTCTTGTGTGATATCATAATTATGCTCGTAATAGGAACTTGTGGGATGATTGATTGAGGACTATCGTCTCACATCCTCTACTTATTTTGAGAAATATTTTTGAACTATTTTAGGACTAGTTTTAAGTGTATATATGGTGAGGACGGTTTTGTTAAAGTTGGAACAGGTTTGGAATTGTCAAAGTGAAAATGTAGTGAAGGGATGTAACATTATGCCGCCCATTTGCATGTTGTGTAGAATTGCTATGTGTTGTGCCTTGTGGGATATTATAGGAATGTCATGAGGATGCATATGATATGTATATAAGAATGTGTATTAAAAAGTACGATTAGGAGTGAAAAGGTTGAAAAAATATGCTCAGATTTATAATTATGCGCTTGCTAGCCGTGTGTATTGTTTTATGAGATTGAGCCACCAAGATGTACTTATTGTTTTCTAATGCTAGTTTTATCACCTACTATGTTATAGATTAATATTTGTAGTAAGGGAAGGTTATCTTGAGGTAATAGTGAGGTCGTACAGCGAGATATGTAAGGCTACTTGATTTCGTATTATTTTGGCATGAAACATAGATCCCTCCTTGGCACAAAAAGGCATTTACCAACTATGACTCAATTATTAACTGTATCTCAACTCTTTCATATATTCGTATGCTTCCATACATAGTCACCTTCCAATCTACATACATATTTGGATACCAAGATACATGAGTTTGTGCTACTAAATAAAGTTCATATGTTGTTCTACCTTCTATGCATTTCATTATGGTGTTGTCTTTTGTGCTTGTTTATATGTCGTATGTTGTATGTCTGATGACCACCAAAAGAATCATCTCAAAGGTAATTGAAAGATAAAGTATATTGCTTGTTGATGGGAGTAACCTGAGGGGTGGAAGAATCTTCTTGCCAGGGCCGATCCCGATTTAGATTACCACTGATTAGCTAGTCATTTATATTACATGTTGTGTACAGAATATACAGTAAAGGTAAAGTAATAAAAAGAACATAAAGTACATAATCCCATAATATAACTTAAGGTTGTCTCTTATCCTACACCAATACATAGTCTCATTTGAGTTTTTACTTCATATATAGTATTTTCTGCCTTATATATTCAGTACATTATCTTATACTGACATCCCTTACGAGGGACCTACATTTCATGCTATAGGTACAAGTGCTAGTAGATCTCCCTAGTAGGAGAACAGGATATCCAGCTACTGTTACCAAGTTCCAGGTTGCTTCAGAGCTTTGTGCATCTAGAGCTTATATTTTTGTATCGAATAGTTAGTCGAGGAGGGGATTGTATCGACCCTTATCAAATACTTTTGTTTATCTAGAGGCTTTGTAGACTATCTAAAGTAATGTGTCATCATGTCTCATACTGTAGATATCGTAGCCCCAATGACCCAGCCATATGCATCTCTTTTTAGCTTGTTATCAATGTTTACTTTCTTAAAGGCATATTGAGCATAGGAAGCCCTTATAATATGTATAGAAAGAGCATAGATACAGGTTGGTTCTCCCGGGACTTAACGGGAACGGGTGCTAGTCCGCCTAAATGGGATTTCAAGTGTGACAGGCGCCATCTTCCAGTACTCCCACACAAGCATCATCTACTATGTAGATTAATTCTCTTATCTCTACTATTGCTTTTCACGCAGTGGTGTGTAGAGTGTCTATAGTGGAGCTCTAGTTGCAGAGGTTATCTAGCCAAATCAAACCTTAGGTCAGTTAGATTGTTCAGACCTCAGAGGAGAAGGAAAATGCATTCGCTCATGAGATGATAGATTAGAGAGTGAGAGCAGTAGATGTTCGAGTAGACGCCTTCGAGGAAAGGATGTAGAAGAGGCTTGCAAATTCTTGGCCTATTGTCTTAAGCGTTGTGATAGAGGAGTTGGCCAAGTTCAAGGCTGACTTATTGTAGATGTTAATGGCCTCGATTGCAGTCCCAAAGGTGACACCATCGGGTGATGATATATTTGACTTATTATAGGACCACCCACATAGTTAGGACCCAGATGCGAGCCAAAAGAGACGAAGGACTAAGGATGAGGCAACATTGGGAGAAAAGTTGATACTAGATGAGGTGGTATAGGAGTCTCTAGCTTCGATAGCCATACAAATGGATCAGAAGCAGTGGATAGCACAGGGAGAGGGTAGTTCACACGCTGCTGCAGCCCAAAATTGAGAGCGGGAGACCATAGCTCAGGACCCCCAAGAGTTGATAGATGACGGTGTTTGAGCACCATTATGTTTGATTTTTTTTCACCCCAGTTCTTACTTGATATTTTATGGATACTTTGTTCTTTTTGTTAGACAATGTTTTCTTCATGTCAGTTTTAGATATTTATACATGTTTTATGTTGGATGCTGTTTTTACTTTTGTTTTGGATTTTTAGTATTGAAATGTTGATTTTTAATGTGTGTGTCTATATATATATAAGGTCTCAGTTATTTGATTTTAGTATATGTCTTTACTTTGATGACAAAGTATTCTATTTGGGTGGTGTGTGGGAAGTTATGGATTCAGGTGAAGTCTGAGTAGCCTCGAGCATAACTTCCCCTATTTTGATCCCAAGATTTTCTTACTGTGTTTCTTTTTCCTTGTGGATGTTTAAATTTCCGCCAAACCAGTATGTTTAGGTAGTATAGATAATTGGTAGATATATAATAATATTATCTTTTGGCATATACATAGTCTTTAAATGCTTTTTAAATTTTGATGAAAATTCAGTACCATCAAAATTTTTGAGATTGTTTGTTATTGATGTAATCATGCATATTGATTATCTGGTGATGATTTTTATGATAATGAAAATGTAAGTTTAAGCTTAAAGCATCACCTCTGAGTCTATACTTGATTTTGTGTGCAATGTCATGTGTGTTATGAGCTTATTTTGCCACATTCATGTATCATGTATCAACTCAAAACTTGCCTTATTATTATAAAATTGGTTTGGCGATGTTGTTCACTTGGAAGGGATCTTAGGCCGTTGTTCTTCTAATGAGCCCACTTTTTCCTGAATGACCTACCAAATGTGTTTGTTAACCCCTTGCTCCAAATTATTGAGCCTCTCATGCGCTCATTCTTTCTTGACACTAAGTTAGCTCACTCTTCTCTTATGAAATACCTTGATATTGGTTCTGGTCTATCCTTGAACATATCTACCTTGATTGAGGTTGAAAGCCTAAGTTAAGGGTGGCTACAAATAGTGGTTCTTATTTGGGGGCTAAATATTATGTACTTCACCTCAAGCTAAAAGCTTAAGTTGAGGGTGGCTTTTGTTTTGGTAAAGTAATGAAAATGAGGTGGTTAGATGGACAATAAAGAAAGAAATTAACAACGCTGAGCGAAGTGAGGAAAATAAAAGAAAAGTGTCTTAAGTTAAAGAGAATTGCAAAAATGAGTTAAAAATAA
Source organism: Solanum sejunctum (assembly GCA_025642045.1). Lineage (NCBI taxonomy): Eukaryota > Viridiplantae > Streptophyta > Magnoliopsida > Solanales > Solanaceae > Solanum > Solanum sejunctum. Next base: position 3,947 of record JAOTQJ010198583.1, on the reverse strand, counting down.
GGCACGACTAAAAAATAGAAAGAAAGCACCCGGAGAAAGCTTGAAATAGGAGAATAAGGGTGGATTTAGTGAAAATGGTTGGGGTATGAAGGTAAAAATGTTGGTAGACATGGTTCAAGGATAGATTTTAGTCACTAATTGCCTAAAATGCCATACCAAAGCCCCATCAGCCTATGTTACAAGCTATTAATCCCTAAAGTGATCCAAATCCACTGTATCACCCATCTAAAACTTGAGTATAGAGCCAAGCCTATGGTGTTAGTCATTTTTCATGAATTTCATTTATGAGTATGAGAATGCTTACACAGTTCCTGAATTCTAAATGCTTTTTGAATGAGTAAGAGGGACTTCTTTTTAGTAAGGGCATTTGCACATCTTTATTGGCATAAGACGAACCCAATAATTTTGGATGGTTGATGCTCCTATGCTTGTCAAATTTGGATTGCCAGATAAATCTTTGTGTTTTTGTTTACTTAGTAGCTTTACAATATGGTTTTAAAAATGAAGATTGGGTACCATTAGAGTCACTACTATGTCTTTCTTATTGTCTGCTTAGATTGAGTCATCGCTTGAGGACAAACAACCATTCTGTGTTGAGGGTCTTTATGTGCTATCAAAATACAACACATTTGATGCCTAAAATAATGGATTTTGTGAGTTCTTAATTTGACTTTTTACGATTTTTATGTGTTTTGTGTTGGTATTGCAGAAAAGTTAGGTCGGCATGAGTTTGGGAAAAAATTGCAGATTTTGCTGAAGTGCAAGACATACGATCCTTTGTACGAGTATTAGGGTAATATAATATCAAGAAACAGAGAGGAAAAATCAAAAATCTGCAAAGTGGAGGTCAGCCCTACGAGGCCACTCTACGAGTCGTTGGTCTCACTACGACTTGTAAAGGTGGACTCATAGGAAGAAAAAGAGAGCTAAAATTTAGGACCAAAAACTGAAGTCCTAAACTACTAGAGGAGCATACAAGGTAGCCCAAGCAATGACTCTTACCAGTGGGTCATACCAATCAAGTCCAAAATACAAAGTGCTTGATGCAAGACCCCGATAATGACTTGTAGGTTACCCTAAGAGTCGTACCTGTGAGATGTACGTATTGCCAATTGTCTTTTTCGGGTAATATTTAGCATTAAGTTTATAAATCCTATAAATACTTTATGTTAGGATTTATTTGGAGAGGGATTAGACTTGAGAAAAACAAATATTCTCTCTATAATATTTTAGGGTTTTAGTGTAGATTAGTATTTTCTATTGAGAAACCCACTTTTAGGGATTACAAATCCTAGATTGTATTCATTCTCCATCTATCAAGCTTGTGGTTTGCAACTTGTGGTATTATCTATCATCATTTCTTTGGATAAAATTCTCAACTATGTATTGTATGTGTGTTTTTGTTGGTTTTGCTTTAACCATGAGTAACTAAGAACTCACAACTTGGGGTTGTGGGAACCATGGGTAGTTGACTTAAAATAACCTAGATTTTGTGAATTTCTATGACTGGTAATTTTCATGTATTGTTTATTTTCCTTCATTTTCATTGATGTTTGGTGTTTTCTAACACCAAACCCTCCCTACTAGAACCATCCCGACCAAGGTAGTAATGAATAAGAAAAATAAAGTGGACGACAGAATTCAATTGATGCATTCTCGTCTAACAACAAAACCTAACCAAGAGGAGGTTGATTGGGATAATGTGTAAAGGTTAGTTGGTACACCATGGTTTCTGACCAAGTGCCATGGTGGAATTTAACCTTTACCTTCATAAGAGGGCTGGAAGAACTTAAGTTACTGTCCTGCATACGAATTCCCAATTAGAGTTATTTTTCCTAGGGTAATTGAGCCAACGAGCCGTGGGGAACACAATTCCCAAGTTGTCCCTAAATTTGAGTGTTTCTCTGCTCAATAGTATAATGTTTACTTCTATTTTTGTTATTAAATCACAACCCTCCCATCTGTAGATTTTAGATATCAATGTTTGAAATGATTAATAGTGAATACTTATAGTCAAGCCTTATATTCCCTGTGTATTTGACCCTAACCTTTGATTTGGTTAGTTGCTGATAGCGCCCACTTTCTTATTGGAGCGGGAACATTAACAGAGTCCTCAATTCCGATATCACGACTTGAAATTCATGCGTGATGTCACTCGTCTTTTACCACCAAGATAAGTCAGCCTATAACCCAACTATAACATTAAATATGTGGAGTTATAATAAAAATAAAAGTTCAATTACGAATAATAATTTAACTTAATGAAAATCCCCGAAAACCTGGTTGTTATGTGCACAAGATTCTAATATATTACAATAGATTCAAAAGGAAACACAAGTATGAAATGATATTGTCTCTAGAATAGAACAAAATCATGAAATAGGAGTAAAAAGTCAGCTGGGATGGCAAACAGCTACCTTGCGCAATCTCCACAGGAAGCCTCAGATAAGGAAAAGTAGAGAGTATCACGACAATCCGGGCTCGCAACCTACAAAACTATTGTAGCAAGGGGGTGAGTACCAAACACATGGTACTCATCAAGTAAACTAATAAAACACAAAGTTAAGTAATATAGAATACCGGTACCCCCAATAGTCAAACCAAACCCCATGACCACAACCTAATTCATGACCTTGACAATTACACTATCTGAAAATTCTATGATCAAAGCCTATGATAGTATAATCCTCATTTATCCCACTTTCTAGTCATAAGGAAAAATTTTACAATTTATCAAGTTTTTGCTAATTCATAAGTGTCATTAAATCAATACCAAAACTAATCATGTAAAGACATAAACAAATCAGATGATATAATGAATAACCAATCTCAATAGCACTCCATATAATCATAACAAGCCAGAGCATTATAGGATGAAAATGAATGTCGTGAGATGTAATGCAATATCACATAAAATGATGCATGTCTGTCCTATGATACACATCCGCTAATCATAAATATGCCTCAGTCAGAACCCATGGGGTCCACACATAGACCATGTATCTGTCACGGCATGCAACACGACCTTCAAATTATAGCATTTGTCGCGATGCGTGACACGTCCCTTGAATCATAGTAACCTCTTTAATTCTCATTCTTTTTCATTAGCCAGAATTATTTCCCTTCGGCTTTGCATTTCTTTCCTTAGATCATCCAACAAACACATGGTAAATACACAGTAATCATGTTCATGAAAATAAAGCATGCAAGATGCCTATGCAATTTTATATATTTCAACACCATCACAACCTTAACAATATTCCCATCAAAAAGTAAGAATCATCCTTGTATAATTAACAAATTCAAAATATTACAATCAAAGCCCACATAAATCATTCTCACCACCTCACACAAGAAGTACAAGATTCTATATACTTAACAAAGGTTAAGAAATTCACTTGCCTTATATAAAGTCTCGAATCACGTCAACTCTGAAGCTTTTTGCTTTCTATGATGCTCTAATTCACCAAAATCTATTCAAATATAGCATCATAATAATATAATAAATCTAACGACACTAAAATTAATTAATTCAGGTGAAAAAAGTAAGATGATCCAAGAATTTTATTGCCTGAAAAATACCATTGGTATCTAAAATTTTATACATAAAAATGTTTCCCAAGTGGTAAGGAATTCAACGCTTAAACCAATTCAAAAAAGGAGCTAACATGAGGAAGAAATCGCATGTTAAATTTTTTGAAATACATTAAAAATGTAGAAGTAAATCTATAATTTTCAACTCAAAGGAAGCAACAGAGTTAGCTTTTGAAGCTCTCACAGTGTTCTCGTAATAAAAATATATAATTTCGCCTTTCGAATCGCTCAAATTCGATCAAAATTGAGAGAGAAATCGTTGGTTGAAGTTTGGGGAAAGTTTGCGATCTTCTCTTCTCTTTCATGGAGAAAATCCCCAATTTTCGCAATTCTTTTAAAGTGAAAGAACTTGG
>JAOTQJ010198573.1:0-59298 GCA_025642045.1 Solanum sejunctum | reverse complement strand
TTCACTTGATCCCATACTCCCGCACCATAAGTTAGTAAAATTTAAAATACACCTCAATCACAATAATTTTCCCGAATAAACAATTAACCTCCATTTTGTTACTTACGGGGTCTAACAGTGATAGCACATAGGGACCATTTGTATAACTATCTTTGTGACCTCAATCTGCATCTCTCTCTAGGTCCCTATTCCAATCATAGTATCCTCTGTGGCTATCCTTGAAAGCTGAATCTTTTGTTGAAGTTCTGACTTTGGTTTCCTTGACCTTGCCACCAAATATTCCTTATTTGACCCTTGGGCATTTTTCTATAAACCTCTTGTCTGATCAGTAATAAAATAGGTGTCCTCCTCATAGTAAGGCTTATCATATATAGGTGCACATAGAGGTTAATGAACTATTGAATTGATCCACTCCAGGTTCTGCTTTATCATAACCTCCACGACTGTGTGGATTCAGGCAAGGTCTGGTATAATTTCTTCATTTATCTTAGCTTATTCCAAATCGACACTGACAATGCATAAACTTTTCCTAGATGCTCTGTTTCTTTGCACCCATGCACAATTAGTCTTGGCCACTCTCTTCATCCTTTTTGCAATCCTTGCGAATGGCTGATCTAAGAACATGCCCCCGATAATAGTATCAGCAGAAGCCTGACTATTCTAATCGAGGGCAAGGTAGAAGATCTCTACCAAGGCATCATCAATAATTATATGGTGAGGGACACTCCTCAAGTACTTAGTAAATCACTACCATGTAATGTTGAGTCACGAGGAAGTTGCTCAAAGTTCTTGAACTGGTCTTTCAACTTGAGCTTCTTCGAGATTGAGAAATACCTATCCAAAAAAAGCCTTCTACAATTCATCCTAATTGGTGATCTAACTCTATGCGTGCTCAGACAGAAATAGTGTTGAATTGTCTATAAGAGATAATGGGAAAATGCGAAGTCCCATAACATCCATAGACAGATTCTATGTTCCCATCACACTTTAGTGGACGAATGCAACATTGTGTAGATGGTTATGAGGATCCTCTAATGGTAAAAGCACAAATAGCCCATAGTTCTGTAGTATCTGAGGAACTCACTTGAGACCATAAAATTTGTATTAGCCAGTAGTGGTAGCAACACAATAGCTCCAGTCACCTTCATAGCTATAGGGTTTAGCCTATATTGGTTCCACTAATAATCACTGTCATTAAAATCGTGTGGGTGTGGAGCAATATCTTCAAGAGGAGGTGGGGTTCTAATGATCAGTATTCTCATTCTCATTCTTGTTCAGAGCTATAGTAGTCGTGTTGTTGGCATTATCTTGGGTTGTTCTCCTCAATGTTCTATGGATCTCTGGGTCAAACGGAGTCAAGGATTTATCTCAACTTCAAGTGTGGGGCATACACTACACTTACACCCTGAAAAAGAACAAAAATAACAAAAAATGTGAAATGTGAGAAATCAAGATTAATACCCAAATCGCTATGAATTAACCAAGTCTAGCCATATTTCCCAGCAACCACGCCAAAATCATGGTGTCACCCAAGTTACACTTTTGTTTTGAGGATAAAACGGTTGTTATCAAGAAATAAAACCTAACCAAGGTTAGGGTTAAGTCCAAGGGAATACGTAGACATATGAGAATTCAATTAAAGTAATTTGTGTGATTAACCAGCTTACTTCCCTAAAGAGGGGGTCTTGCAATAATCAATAGAAAAGTAAACCTAGCAAAAAAAGGAGTTAAATCAATATGGAGAGAACTAGGGTATTGTGTTCCCCATGATTCCCTAACTTAGTATCACCGGATAACATAATTCTTTTGTACTGTGTAGCATGCAGGACAGTAAGTTAAGTTCACCATATCCTTTGGTCCAGGCAAGAGGCAAATTTCACTTTATGACTTGGCCTATCTCTATAGTGTGCACTACTAACCCTTACCTATTAGTACTAGTACAATCACCCCTTGATCCAGTTCGGTTGATTAGCTGAGAACACATCAATCAAATCCTATTAGTTAATCTCTTTTCCTATTTATTACTACCTTAGTCTAGTCAGTAATACTAGGAGGTCCTTATGTTAGCCACTACTAGAAAACATGCAAAACAAAGAGAGTTAATTGATATATGCATGCACACTTTCCAAGAATTATGAATTACCCAGTTTTACCTTGTTAGTTCTTAATGGTTAACACAACCCTAGTCGTGAATTTAGCTACTCATGATTTGTGTAGATACAAGACTTATGAATTAGAATAATATAATAGATCACTAATGCAATTGAATTAAGAAGAAGCAAATCCAACTTCAAATAGAATCACAAGATTGAAGATCAAATCAAAGTACAAGTGTTCCTCAAAACCCTCCAATGTTATCTCACTGTTTTTCCTCTCTAAATGGTGAGTTTTCTATGTACTATGTGTAACTTTATGAAAAATAACCTAAAAATCTATTTATAATATTTAAAATACAAGTCCTAAACATAATAGGATATCTGAATTGGCACGTCTTACGAATAGGTTTATGGGCCATATTACATTTCACAGCTCGTAATAAGTGTCTCGTACAATGCTGCTGGAAAACTAGACTTCAAGTCTAGATACCCCTATTACGACCTCTAAAGTGGTTTATGACACGTATAGGGGTTTTGTCTAATGAATCTTCAGAAAGTCCCTCATCTCTGATCTTCAGGGAATGAACCATGTTCTACGACTTGTAAATCAATCTATGACCCATCTGCATGTTCATAGAATAAACTTCAAAAAATTAGTCCCTCACTAGAATTGTCCACGAAACCCACTTCACTACCCATAGAGTGAACTACAACCCGTAAAGGGTCTCGTACTACATCAAGATCAGCAATTTTTGTAATTTCTTCCCAAAATCAAGGCTAACCCTGAAATCATACAAATATAACACAAAAACACATAAAACCAATTAACATCGCATTGAGAACACATAAAATTCCATGTTTTAAGCATCAAAAGTATTATATTTTGACAGCACATCAACTAGGCCAAACCTTGCGATATACTTTAACCAGTATCTCTTCTCATGGTTCAAAAAGGGAATCTACTAAAATAGCTAAATATTCCCAATATGAGAGATCCACATAATTTTTTAGTTCTATATGCTTTAATTTAAAAAGTTGAACAAAGCTAGCAAATGAAATTGTTGGAGACATCTTAAAAGATTTGAACTCTTTTAGTTTCTTCTCTCTTTCTTTTCGAATAGCCCTTTTATTCCTTAACAAGTCTTATGTCATTCTTGAGACACCATTTTTATGACCTCTTATCCTCGAAAACTGGTTTTTTGATTATATGTGATCATGCTCAACCAATACCTCTCACTTTCAGGATAAAACGGTCATTGTCAAATATAAAATTTAACCATAGGTTATGGTCAAATCCAAAGAAGTATGGGGTTTTGCTGCATTGATTCACTAACAATCATTTCAAGCATCAAATAACTCTATTCTCAATAAAAGAGGGGGATTGTAAAGATTGGTAATAACTAAAACTATACTAATAAAGCAAAGAGATAATAAAATTGGAGAGCAACTTGAGAAATTATGTTCCCCATGATTCACTAACTCAAACACCCTGAATAACACAACTTAAAATATGACATTGCATGCAGAATGGTAACTAAAGTTCTTCCAACCTTGGGAAAATTTGAAGGTCGAATTTTAATATTGAGCTTGGTCGGCTACCATAGTATGCCAACTAACTATTATCTATTGTCCCAGTCAATCTCTCCTTGGCTGGGTTTGTTTGATAGATGAGAACAGATCCGTCGAATCCTGTCACCCTTTTCCTTTTCCCATTCATCACTACCTTGATCAGGATCATGACACTAGGCGGGGTTTAACGTTGACCACCATTAAAAAGCAAGCAAAATGAAGAAAAATTGATAATACATGCAAATACCCAACACAAGAAGTGCAAATAATCAGGGTTATTAACCTAGCTACTCATAGTTCCCACAATCCCAAGTTGTGGATGTTTAGTTACTCATAACTTGGGCATGAAAATAAATAATGAATGAAACAAACACTGTTAAGAAATTACCCAAGTAGAATGAAGAACAATAAAACCACCTTTGAATTTGGATGCACAAGCTTGAATGATGAAATTACTCTATAGGTGATTCTAATCTCCAATTTTGAGTCTCAAAGTAAAACCCTAAAATTTCTCTCTAAAACCCTACACTATTCTAAGAACTATGAGGTTGTTGCCTAAAAAATCTCCATAAAATGATTCTAAAACTCTAACATGTACTATTTATACTATTTACAAAAGGTCCTTAAAACAATTAGAAAATCTGGTCGGTAGCTGCTACAACTCATAGCTATGGCTCGTAAGGTGACTTATAAGCCATAATCAGGCTTACTTGGCATTTTGGACTTCATTGCTACGATCCACCTTTACGAGTCAAAGTTTGATATATGACATATAGTGCCTTCTCATAGTCCATCCTTCTATTTATTTGTAAAATTTTAATTAACACTTTAGTTGCTACGAGGTCCCCTTCTACAAGTCTTAGTGAGGACTACGACTTGTACCTTCAGCTCATATGGCTAAACTTCATTTTCTTAGATTTTGGTTTTGGAAACTGTTAATTGCTATGATCATCTTCTACGACTCGTAGCTTAGGCTACGACTTGTAGTGGGTCCTGTAGGTCCTCAAAATCAACAAAATCTATAACTTTTTTCTCAAAATAAAGCCAACCAATATTTTCTGCAAAAATAACTACAAAAAAACATAAAAATCATAAAAAATTACATTGAGAACACACAAAATCCCTTGTTTAGACATCAAATGTGTTGTATTTTGACCGCACATCAACACCCTCAACTTAGAATTGTTGCTTGTCCTCAAGCAATGACTCAATCTATATAGATAATAAGCAATGCATAGCAATCAACTTACTGACATATACCTTACTCCATTTCAATTCAGGTACCCATAATAGAATTTTAAAAACATGATCATGCAGCTATTAAGAAAACCACAACATATTGACTCATTTAACAATCCAACTATGATAAGTTAAGGAGCATCAACAATCCACATTCACTTAACAAGTCAAATGCTGACCATGCAATGCAAATGCCCTCATAGAAAAAAGTTCCTTTTAAACACTTAATATGATTTCAAATGATACTCATGGGATTGTGTAAGCATACTCACTCTCACAAATGAGATTCATGAATGATAACCAAAATCATAGGCTTATCCATATGCTTACAACCCGGACTATTGACTAATTGGATTAGGATCACTTTCAGACTTCATAGGCTTATAACGTAGGTTCATGGGGCTTTTATGAGGCATTTTAGGAAATTAGTGACTAAAGGACAACCTTGAACCAGGTTTTACAACACTTTCACCTTAACAACTCAACCATTCTCAGCTTGTTCTCCCTTATTCTTGATTTTCAAGCTTTTCCTCATATTTTCTCTTCATTTTTCAGCTAGTGCCTCATTTTCAACTCATATTAAGACATCTTTTTCTCTTTTCTCATTACTCGATACATGATTTTCTGTTCTTTCTTTTATTCCCAACTTATCACCTTATTTTTGCTAGTATACGACAACTAGGCCACCCTCAACTTAGGTTTTTTGCCTGAAGTGAAGTACACAATATCCACTCCCCAAACCAGGGCCACTTTTGGTAGCCACCCTCAACTTAGACTTTTTGCCTCAATCAATGTTCATAATGTTCAAGAATAGACCAGGGCCAATATCAAGGTATTTCACTAGATAAGGTTACGCTGACTAGGTATTAAAGAAAAGGGTACGCGTAAGGCTCAAATATTTGGAACAAGGGATAAACTCTTTCATTTGGTGGGTCATTTAGGCAAAAAATGGGCTCATTCAAAGGACAAGGAACTAAGATCCCTTCCTAATCCATACAATCTCTAGTCCAACTCAAAGTAATAGAGCATGTTTTGAATCAGTACGCAATGCATGAACACAACAAAATTAGCTCACACAAATATGACATTGCATATATAGATAACATAGACTAACAGATCATGCTTCAAGCATCAACTTGCCTTCACTTAGTCAGAATAAAAATTGCCAAACCATTCAAGCATGCATGATCATAAAATAACTACTAATCAACAAAAATTTTCAAAGGTACCAATTTGTCAAAAATTTTATCAACCATCAAAAAGATGTACATGCCAATAGTTTAATCATTATATACAACAAAATTATCTACAACGTCTAAAATGTATCGATTTAACATATAAATAAAATCCACAAGGAAAAATAACACAGGCAAGAAAACCTCAAGATATCAAAAACTTAGATAGTTATGGACTAAAGGCTACTCAGACTTCACCCTAGTCCATAACTACCCACACCTCATGAAAACATGTACTTTGTCCACAATGTGTAATAGCAAAAACAAAATAAGCATATGGGGTCAAAAATCAAACATTAAATGGTGCCTAAGCACCAGTCTCTCGCTATCCATGAGTGTCTCGCTTTTGCAGGGTAGTTTGAGTTGCAGCCATGCTGGATGAGACAATGACCTACAACTAATCAAGCTCCTGGGCTCTCGTCAGCTCATCTGATTCCCTTGAAGTCCTCAGGACATACCAGTGATATTCTCATCCAGCTTCTCATCCTTCTCAGAGGTCTTCTGCCGCTTATTCGCCTCCTCTACATCAACCTTCTCCATAGGTCACTTCCCATGAGCATGTGGTGGATCCTCTATGAACTTATCAAATAATAGATCATTTGCAAGTGTAGAATTAGGAACTATGATCAAAGCCACTAGTGAGTTAATTAAGTCAGCCTTGAACTTCGTCAACTCCTGACAAAAGGCTGACAAGTCTATAAGTCCAGCCGTAGTAAGTCTTTTCTGCCATGCGCCTCGAAGACATCAACTTGAGCATCCACCGTAGCAATCCTTTGATCAACAACTGAAGTATTGAATGCTTTGCATGTATTCTCCAATATCTGAACTATCTGCTAGACCCACGGTTTACTCTGCTAAGTAACCTGAGCCAAATGAGGCTCAACCCATGATACTCTGCGAACCATAGCTTGGAAAGCAATAACAAACATAATATCTAAGGGAGAAGTCAGTGACTTAGATGGCTCTAGTATATGTACAGATATAGTGGGACCCATCTTAATATCTACTACCATAGGCTGCTCTGGTCCCTCATAGTGGCAGCAGGAGTAGTAGTGGTGGTAGCCGTCGAATCCTTGGCCTGTAGCTCAGGCATGAATGTCTCACTCATGGGAGACTATGCCCAGTAGAGAGCCACAGGGTTATCATCATCCTTGAGTAGGGTGGGATCAATAGTATGTAGGGCCACAACTATGGGATCTAAATGAAGCGATACCTCCACCTTTACTTTGATGCAGAGTCTATAAATTAGCACCAGAAATGGCATGTACATGTTTCTCCTAAGTGACGACTTATTTATCTGCTCTATTTTGAGTCAAGCCCAATCAACATAGTAACTAACCAGGATGCTAGCTAATCAAATAGCTCGCTCTAACGTAATGACATTATCTATGAAAGTGGGTTAGATGCGAGACCTAATAATAGCCCACCAAAACTTGGTGAGAAAGGAAAGAGAAGACTTCATGATCATGTCAGAATATGTCGTGACTCAAGTAGGCTCTGGACCATACTCAGCTATTTGACTAGTGATCCACCTCAAGAGCTCCATCCACTAGTCTATATTTTTAGAAATGACAAATTTTCTGATCTGGTTAATCCACCAATCGAACTCAACTATGGACTTCGGTGCTCTATATGTAGGCCTAATGTGCATGTGACGGATCATCTCCTTTGAGATGTCGACCTGACGGCCTCTAACCAAAACCTCTGTCAATTTGGGCTAATCGAGAGTGTTCTTCCCCTTGAGAAGATCTCATAGGATAGTTGTCGATTAAGCTACATAAAACTCCCATACTATGAGCGGGGAGTATTTACCCAGCTTGTCATTCAACCATTTGAGCCCATGTCGTCCGATCTTGACCTCTAGCACTGGGATATGGCTTAAGCCTGTATCCACCAATTAGGGCTCCTCATAGAAAGGTCGAATTGGTTTACCCTTCCCCATTGTCTCTAATCCTTCATCAAAAATCTTCTTCATACCCTCTATACCCCATATATAATAAAGTGGATCCATAGGAGAAATAGATGGTACAACAAAGGTCTGGCCTACTCCTCTGTCTTAGGGAACCTCCTCTAAAACTCCCCTCAGACCCATTACCATGTCCCTCTTTATCAAACTAGGAGGAACTGATGTCTTGAGCTTGGGTTTGAGCAGCTTGCGCAGCAGCTGCCCTAGTTTGAGGCACTTATGCATAGGGGTCAATCGAGATTTTGTGGATCTTATTTGATCTACTTGTCAGTTCATTCCCGGACTCCTCATCTACATGCCTTGTATTCACAGCCCTTTTTGCTATCCGTTTAGTCTTGGGGCCTATATCACCTGAAAATAACACAAACACAACATGATCAACTCTAAAACACTCAACACAAAATGAAACTACAATAAAAGAAAAACACAAGAAAATCAACACTACATCAGTTGTATATGGCAGGTACAAGACCCTGGTATGACTCGTAGTAGAGACTATGAGTTATGTTGTGGACTTGTAGTCCATAGGTGCATTTTAATTTTATAAATGGAAACTAGGTACGAGTTGCAGTTAGGACTCGTAGCCTTGACTATGGGTCATAGACATGTCTTGTACAATGTTTTAGTGTGCAAAGTTCAACACAGACTTAGGTCCACGAGACCTCACTACAGTTCTTAGAAGGGACTATGGCCCATACGTGGGTCTCCTATGGTAAATGTTCAAGGTACTGAGGTCACTGTTATTCTTTGCGAGGGGAAACTACGACTCGTAGACTCTTGTACAAATCGTAGCCAACTCCCATAGTAGGGAGTAACAAGTAGCTTATGTATTATCACTTCACCGCATGGATCTAAACAACAATTCTAATGTAAACAAAATAGCATCAAAGTAGGATTAATTGATCCATAAACTAAACACAAGACATTCTAAACCCCCAGCATAGCACCACAATTAAAATCTACCCTAACAATAAGGGTATAGCAATATATAAACATTCGAGTTCATTTCCCCAACTCATTCGTAATGTATTCATATAACCAATAGTACCAAAACAATAAACAAGATCAGCCAACATCATTCACTATTAATTTGGGAATCAGTTAAATAAGCTTCACAGGAAATAGTCAATTTCATGATTCCAACTATGCCAACTAAGCCCACACATTTTAATGTTCTAATGACACTAACAAATTAATGATATTCCATAACTTGTTAATAACAAATTTATTCGACAAATAACATGATCACCAAATATACCAGCACAGCCAAGTCATTCAACATATGTTTTATGTAATTGATTTTAACCAACACAACCTAATTCTATTTCACATGCACCATACCCACAAATCTTATGCCTTAATTATCACATCACACACATTCGATCAAACCAAAGCAAAGTTGATTTTGAGAGTAACAATAAACCAAGGGACATACCATAGGAGTGATTAACTTGAACCAAGCAAAATCAAGAAAAATGAGGGTCTAAATCCTAGTTGCCGAGTAGTGAGGGTGATTAGAAAATGACAAAAAATAATGGGGGAAGGATTAGGAGATTAATTTGGAGCAAATTAGGGTTAAAATAAGGTCAAAATGATTTTGTCCCCTATTTAACCCTTGCTAGGTCATGTTTAAAATTCCATTTAGTCGTGTCTATGAAACCTCGACTACGGGTCATAGTTGTGACTACGGCCCATAGGTGTTGGTCTCATAGGCCACCCAACACTTGAAAAAATTTAGATATCATACTTGGGCAGTACAAATCCCATTTGCAACTCGTAGTATGGACTACGAGTAATAAAGTTATCTTGTAGTGTGAGTGCAAACTTTAAGTGATCACTGTTATCCTCTACGAGGCATGACTACAAGTTGTAGTGTGCACTATGGCTTGTAGGACTAGTCATAAAGGCTGCTTTCAATGCCATTTTTTAAAATTTCATAGCCATGTCCAAACCCTGCACAATTTTCTCAAAGTACACCATTATACCAACATATAGCCAATTCAATGTATATAAAAAAAACCAACACTCAATAAAAATGCTCATTAAAAATCCAATAATTACTAATAAAGTCAAAAACAAACAAAAGCATTAAAATCTCTCAGGTTGCCTCCCAAATAGTGCCTTATTTGACGTCCTGGCATGACTTTGTCATCTTGAGTACTCAGAATTCCTTATGCTTGGAAAAGCTCTCATTACCCAATCTAGGACCTCATCTCTTCGCATTCTGAATATGCTTTAGTAATGTGGAAACAAGCTCAAATTTGTTATTGAGTTATTGGCTTGACAACGAATGTTTGTCAACTTTATAGTTTATCTTAATAACATCAAACTTCATTTCCCGCAAGAGTTCCTCTTGTGCATCGATTCTCTCTATTAGGTTGGTGAACATGTTCTCAACCTTAGATCTTTTATTACCAACACATTGGTGGTGAGGTAATCTAAACCACGTGTTCATACCAATCTCTCCTTTTTGGCTTGATTTTCCATCAGAGGTACTGATGTAGGTAACTTGTTGCTCATGCATTGGTGTAACACCCCACATCTTACAACACTAGTACTATATAAATGAAACATGATATGATTTGGTCAAATTAGTGCCCATTTTTCAAAGTGCTTGAATCTCATGTTATAGGGCGATATGTGCATCAAACGCTTAAGAGGGTCGAGTGCATATATGTTTTGTAGTCAAATTGAGGAGATCACAGCCCTAAACAAAGTGAGAGAATTAAGGGTCTTGTAGGACATAAGAATCTAGCAGGTGAGTCACCTTCTTTCTTAGCCTAAATTTGCTAGCTAAACGGAGACGAGGCCGATGTCAAATTTGTCCAAGTCCGATTATGAATAAAGTTCGTGTTAAGGGTGTAACTTTAGCCTGTGTTTTAGCATCATAAATGGACTTTATTTTCAGCCCAAAATGAATAATCAAGGGCCCAACTACACCACAACCCACTTGGCTAATTGGGCCCAAACTAAGTGAAGAGGATTTTTGAAAAATGGGCAGCCAAGGCCCATCAACTTTGAGACCCATTTAGGCCCAAGTTGCTGCCTCACTGGCTTAATAACATGTGGTATTATGTGGTCAAAAGTTCAAAATAAAGTAGGCCAAGAGACTCTTTAAAAAGGGCTTAAAACATCTCCTTAATTCATTTTCACTTGAGACAATTTTTTAGCTTTCCTAAAGACTTTTGTTTTCTCTTTGTTTCACCTCACAAGGCAACCTACACAACCATCTAGGGTTCTTGAAGGAAACCTGAACCTTGAAGTCTAAGATAAGTGGAAATATCTATGTATTTATTATACTTTTCCCATGACAAACAAGAAATATATGCTAGTTATGTTTGTGCTGAAATATTGGACAACATGTGTCCTAAGGATTGTTGCAACCTTTTCTTGTTGTTAAAGAGAATTTTCTCTTCTTGGTTGGCTAAATTATGAAGTAAGACTTATGTTTTTAACAAGGTTTAGTTTGTTGGTGATGTAACTTAGCTGCTGCACCACTTTTATAGTCCGCAAAAGTGAGTTCTTGTGTAATATTGTAATTGTGCTCATAATTAGAACTTGTGGGATGATTAATTAAGGACTATGGTCTCACGTCCTCTACCTATTCTGAGGAATGTTTTTGAACTATTTTAGGGCTATTTGTATGTGTAAATATTATGGGAACAGCTTGGTTGAAGTTGGTAAAGTTTTGGAATCGTCAACGTCATAATGGGGCACATGATATGTATATGATAATATATATTAAAAAATATGATTTGGGGCAGAAAGGTTGAAAGAATATGCTCGGGTTTATTAATACCCGCTTGCTACCTATATATTATTTTTTCTGAGATTGGGCTGCCAAGATGTGTCTATTTGGCTGCTAATACTAGTTTTATCACCTACTATATTATAGATAAATATTTGGAGGAAGAAAAGCTTATCTTGAGGTAATAGTAAAGTGGTATAGTGAGGTATGTAAGGCTACTTGAGTTCATATTATTTGGCATGAAACATAATCCCTCCTTGGTACATAATCCCTCCTTGGTACCAACTCCAACATAACTACTAACCATGTCCACTCTTTTACATGTTCATATGCTTTGATACATAGTTACCTTCAAACTTGCATACATACTTGGATACTAAGTTACATAGGTTCTTGTTGCTAAATAAAGTTTACAAGTTGTTTTATTTCATACGCATTTCATTATTTTTGTAACATACTCTTTTTATTTTTATATTGTCTTGTATTATTATCTACATGTCACATGCTACATATACAGCTGTACAGCTCCAATATTGTGACCACCAAAAGAATCATCTCAAAGGTAATTGAAAAGTAAAGTATATTGTTTATTGATGGGTGGTAACCTGAGGGGTGGCAGAATCACCTAGCCAGGGTCGATCATATCATGGGGGGTAGCCTAAGGGGTTAAAGGAAAAGTATAGCCAGGGACGATCTTGATATAGATTTACCACTGATCAGCTGGTTATTTATACTACATGTTGTGCACATATTATACTATAAAGGTAAAGTAATTAAAAAAAATATAAAGTACATGATCCCACAGTACAACTAAAGGTGGTCTCTTATCCCATACCAGTGCATAGTTTCATTTGAGTTGTTACTTCATATATTGTATTTCCTGCCTTACATATTAAGTATATTATCTCGTACTGACGTCCCTTATGGGGGACTTGCATTTCATGCTGCAGGTATAGCTGCTAGTAGATCTCCCCAGTTGATGTACAGGATATCCAACTGTTGTTATCAAGCTCCAGGTTGCTTCGGAGCTTTGTGTATGTCTAGAGCTTATATTTTTGTATTGTACAGTTAGTCTAGGCGGGGCCTATCTCGACGCTGATCAGATACTTTTCCTTATCTAGAGGCTTTCTAGACTAGGTAAATTAAAGTGTGATCATGTCTCGTACATTAAACACCGTGGCCCTAATGGCCTAGCCATATGTATTTCCTTTGGGCTTGTCATCACTGTTTATCTTCTTAAAGGCATGTCAAGTGTAGAAATCCCTTATAATAAGTATAGAAGTGCATAGATACAGGTAGGTTCTCCCGAGACTCATCGGAAACAGGTGCCAGTCCGCCCTAATTGGACTTTGGGCGTGACAGAAGTGGTATTAGAGCGAGTCATCCTATGGAGTCTACAAAGTCGTGTCTATGTATAGTCTTATTTATCGGTGTTGTGCACCATATTTATAAGAAGGAGACTACGTGGCATTTAGTAGTTGTTACTTTCTTTTCGTTCTTTAGATCGTGCCATAAAGCTAAGTATAATAGGTGCATTATATATAACTCCTGTATTATTTTGTACAGCAAGTATGCCAGAAACTAGGCAAAACAAAGGTAAAGGGAAGGGAGTAGAAGTGGTGGTTGGTATACCCAGTCAGGTGAGACAACGGAATGAGGTTCAAGAAGGTCTCTGTCATAGATATCTCCAACTCCTCCAGCTCCTGATGATCCCAGAAGTAGTTAAATTACCCCAGAACCACCTATTAATGCTACAATGTAGGATCTAAAAAATGCAGTCCAACTATTGACCCATATAGTTGTTGGCCAAGGTCAAAGACAGGAAAGCCCAGTTATAGGTGTAGGTGGTGCGAGTAGGGAAGTTGGCACAAGGATACATGATTTTCTTAATTTAGACCCTCCATCCTTCACTGGGTCAGATCCTAATAAAAATTCCCAAGACTTTATTAATCAGATTTAGTGCATTTTAGATGTTATGCATGTGAGTGGTACAAAAGCTATCGAGTTAGCGACATATAGGTTAAAGGGTATGGCTATATTATGGTATGAAGCATAAAAGCAATCTAAGGGTATGGATGCACCCCTAACTACCTGGAAAGAGTTCAAAAATGCATGTTTTGAGCATTACTTTCCATTAAAGATATGAGAGTCCCATGGAGATCAATTTTCGAATCTCTACCAAGGGAATATGAGCGTGAGGGAGTATAGCCTTCAATTTAATTCCCTAGCTAGGCATGCTCCTAATGTAGTTGCTACTATGGCAGATAGAGTTCATCGATATGTGTATAGATTTGATATATATCTGGTCAAAGATTATACCATTGCTTCCTTGAACAGGACATGGATATAGCGAGAATGCAAGCTTTTGCACAGAAATTGAAGGACACAAGAGTGGGAAAGGGGGCAGGCCAAAAGGGCCAGATCTACAAGGCAGTTTACACTGTCCCATAGTGATCTTAGGCCTCGATTTTCTAATAGACTACCTAGGCCATTATCCTCCTACTCTGCAGCCAGTGCTCCACTATAATTTCAAGGGTCTAGAAATAATAAGTTTGGTAAATGAGGTGAGGGACAAGGTACACGGACAATAGGATATTCAGTAGGTTAGCAAATGACCACTAGGCAACCTTGTCAACAGTGTGGAAGAAGTCATTTAGGTATATGTCATGTTGGGACAGACTCTTGTTGTTGGTGTGGTTCACCAGGACATATGATAAGAGATTGCCTGAGGAGGCGTATGGGTGATATCACACCTTATACTAGGTTAGTTGTTGCATAATCATCATTAGTTCTTCCATTAGGTAGGGGTCAACAAGCACCTATGGGTTGTGGTAGAGGTGTTAGAGGAGCAGCTAGCTCTAGCGGAGTCCAGAATCTCACTTATGCTCTGGGGAGTCGACAAAATTTAGAAGCTTCACCTAATGTGGTCATAGGTATATTGTCCATCTTTTCAAATAATGTATATGAATTAGTTTACCCTGGTTATACACAATTATACATTATCCCAATAGCTACTAGGAAGCTTAAGAGAATACCCAAATTATTGAACCAATCATTTGACCTATCCACACCAATCCGTAAATCTATAATAGCTAAAAGGGTTTATTATGACTGTGTAGTAACTGTTTATGATCGTGACATATTGGCTGACCTTATTGAGCTAGAAATGATGGAGTTTGCTGTTATAATGGGTATGGATTGGTTAGCTTCTTGCTATGCCACCATAGATTGCCAAACTAAGAAAATGTACTTCCACTTTCCAAATGAGGCAGTTCTTGAATGGGAAGGCAATGTTGGGGCACCAAAGGGGAAGTTTATCTCTTATTTTAAGGCCAAAAAAGATGTTATCTAAAGGGTATATATGTTATTTAGTTAGAGTGAGGGATATGGAGGCAGAATCACCAACTCTTCAATCAGTTCCAGTAGTGAATAAATTTGTTGATGTGTTCCCTAAAGAACTTCCAGGCTTACCTCCAAAATGAGAAGTAGATTTTGATATTGATTTACTCCCAGGCACTCAACCTATTTCCATACCTCCATATAGAATGGGCCCGGCGGAGTTGCATGAATTAAAAAAGCAGTTAAAAGACTTGTTGCAGAAGGATTTTATAAGACCTAGTGTGTCCCCTTAGGGTGAACCAGTGTTATTTGTACGTAAAAAGGATGGAACCTTGAGAATGTGTATTGACTGTTGATAATTGAATAGGGTGACAATTAAGAATAAATACCCTTTCCCTGGAGTGACGATTTATTTGATCAGTTACAGGGTGCCAAATGCTTTCCAAAATTTAATTTTAGATCAGCGAATCACCAAGTGAGGGTGAAGGAGGAAGATATACCCAAAATAACTTTCAGAATATGCTATAGTCACTTTGAATTTCTTGTTATGTCATTTGGGCTAACGAATGCACCAGCGTTTTTTATGGATCTGATGAATAGGTTATTCAAGCCATATTTAGATGTGTTTGTAATAGTATTTATAGATGACATTTCGGTATATTCAAGATCAGAAGAGGAAATCACTTACAATAAGTGTTATAGGTCCTTCGTGATCGACAGTTGTATGCCAAGTTTTCTAAATGTGAATTTTTGCTAAAATTAGTGGCATTCTTGGGCCATATTTTGTCTGATGAAGTGATAAGGGTTGATTAACAAAAGATAGAGGCTATAAAAGATTGTCCAAGACCAACAACACCCACGGAAGTTCAGAGCTTCCTAGGTTTGGCAGGTTATTACAGGAGATTTGTTGAAGGTTTTTCTGCTATTTCTGCACCTCCAACAAAGTTGACACATAAGGTGACTAAGTTCCAATGGAATAATGCATGTGAAAGGAGCTTCCAGGAGCTGAAAAATAAGCTAATTTCTATACCTGTGCTAGTACTTCCAGAAGGCATTGAGGGATATGCAGTGTATTGCGATGCTTCAGGTGTTGGCTTAGGGTGTGTACTGATATAACATGGTATAGTAATTGGTTATGCATCTACACAGCTACGACCACATGAGAAAAACTAGCCAACATATGATCTTGAGCTAACAACAGTTGTGTTTGCTCTAAAAATATAACGCCACTATTTGTATGGGGTTCACATTGACAAATATACTAATCATAAGAGCCTGCAATACATATTTAAGTAGAAAGACCTAAACTTAAAATAGTAGAGATGGCTAGAGCTAATAAAAGATTATGACGTTGATATACTTTACCACCCGAGAAGGCAAATGTGGTAACCGATGCTCTGACTCGTAAGGTAACTGTGAATACTGGTGATCAAGCTGTGGTGAGTCAAGGAGTAACTAAGGATCTATGTTAGCTAGCCAGTTTTGGAGTTCGCTTTCTTGAAACTCCAAAGGAAGGGGTTATTGCACATAATGCAACAATGTCTTCATTAGTAATGGAGGTGAATGAAAAATAGTTCGAGGATCCTATTCTACGACATCTTAAGGAAAAGGTGTGTCAAAGTACAATAAAGGGCTTTGACTTTACACAAAATGGAGTATCTTACTACAAAAATAGATTATATATGCCTGATATTAATAGATTAAGAAAGAGAATAATGGAAGAAACCCATCATTCCTGATATTCCATCCATCCAGGATCAACTAAGATGTAGCATGACCTAAAGTGAATGTTTTGGTAGGGAGGCATGAAGAAGGACCTTACAGAATTTGTGGCTGAATGTCCAAATTGCCAACAAGTGAAAGTAGAACACCAAAAGTCAGGAGGTTGTATGCAGTGTATAGTGCTTCCAATATGGAAGTGGGATATGATCAATATGGATTTTGTTACCAGTCTGCCTCACTCATTTAAGAAGTTTGACTCTATATGGGTAATAGTTGATAGACTCACAAAGTCAGCACACTTCTTGCCAGTCAAGAGTGATTATATGGTGGAAGAGTATGCCAAGCTATATCTCAAAGTGATATTCAGGCTACATAGAGATTAATCTCCATTATATCTGACAGAGGAGCTTAATTCTCTACAAAGTTTTGGAAGTCCTTCCAAAGGAGTTTAGGGATACAAGTTAATTTTAGTACAACATTCCACCCTCAAATAGACCGTCAAGCGGAATGCACCATTCAAACACTTGACGATATATTGCAAGCTTATGCATTGGACTTTAAAGGTAGTTGCGTGGACTATTTGCCACTTATTGAATTTGCCTATAATAATAGCTACCATGCAGGTATCAAGATGGCACCTTATAAAGCTTTGTATGGAAGGAAATGTAGATTTCCAATTTGATGGTTTAAAGTGGGTGAAACCACCTTGCTTAGGCCAAATTTGGTATGACAAGCCATGAAAAAAGTTAAGGTAATACAGCAATGGCTAAAAATAGTGCAATGTCATCACAAATCATGTGCAGCTGCTAGAAGGAGAGGACTGGAATTCTTAAGGGGATTGGGTATTTCTAAAGGTGTCTCCAATGAAAGGGGTTATGAGGTTTGGTAAGAAAGGAAAACTGAGCCCACATTACATAGGGCCATATAAAATTATTAAGAAGTTCAGGCAGGTTGCATATGAACTAGAGCTAGCCCAAGAGCTTTCAATAGTTCATCCAGGTTTTCATGTCTCAATGCTTCGGAAATGCATAGGTAACCCATACATGTCACTTCTATTAAAGATGTGCAGGTTACAGAAGATCTCACATATGAAGAGGTACCTATTCCTATACTAGATTGTCAAGTTAAGAAGCTAAGAAATAGCTTCAGTAAAAGTACTTTGGAGAAACCAGCAAGTAGAAGAGATAACATGGGAAGCTGAGGATGCGATGAAATCAAAATACCCTTACATATTTGAAGCTAAAGAGGAAGTCCAACATGCAAAATTGGGACACTAATAGGTATGTGTGATTGAATAGTTAATGTGTTGTTAAAATTTATGTAAGTAAAGGTTTAAGCTTGGTTAATCTATCCAATTGTGCTAACATTCAAGGCCAAATGTTCCTAAGGGGGGGATGAGGATGTAATACCCCATATCTTACAACACTAGTACTATGCAAATGAAACATGATATGGTTTGGTCAAATTAGCACCCATTTTTAAAAGTGCTTGAATCGTATGTTATAGGGCAATATGTGCATCTACTGCTTAAGAGGGTCAAGTGTATATATGTTTTGTGTCAAATTGAGAAGATCACGGCCTTAAACAAATTGAGAGAATTGAGGTACTTTTAGGACTTAAGAATCTAGCAGGTGAATCACCTACATGCTTAGCTTAAATTTGCTAGCTAAAAGGAGACGAGACCGACGTCAAATTTGTCCAAGTCCGATTATGAATGAAGTCCGTGTTAAGAGTATAACTTTAGACCAGGTTTTAACATCATAAATGGACTTTAGTTTCAGCCCAATAATAATAATAAAAGGTCCCAAGTACACCATAACCCACTTGGCTAACTGGGCCCAAACTAAGTGAAGAGGAATTTGGAAAATGGGCAGCCAAGGCCCATCAACTTTGAGACCCGTTTAGGCCTAAGTGTGAGGGATATGCTGCTGCATCACTAGCTTAATAATATGTGGTATTATGCGGTCAAAGGTTCAAAAAAACGTTGGCCAAAACACTCCTTGAAAAGATCTCAAAACAGCTCCTTAATTCATTTTCACGTGAGACAATTTTTCAGCTTTCCTAAAGACTTTTGTTTTCTCTTTGTTTCACCTCACAATGCAGACTACATAACCCTCTAGGGTTCTTGAAGCAAAACTAAAACTCGAATGCTAAGGTAAGTGGAAATATCGATGTATTTATTATGCGTATCCCATGACAAACAAGAAGTATATGCTAGTTATGTTTGTGCTGAAATTTTGGACAGCATGTGTCCGGAGGATTGTTGTGACCTTTTCTCGTTGTTCAATAGGATTTTATCTTCTTGGTTGGCTAAATTATGAAGTAAGACTTAAGTTCTTAACCAAGTTTAGTTTTTTAGTGATGTAACTTAGCTTATGCACCACTTTTATAGTCCGCGAAAGTGAGTTCTTGTGAGATATCGTAATTGTGCTTGTAATTGGAACTTATGGGCTGATTGACTGAGGACTATAGTCTCACATCCTTAACCTATTTTAAGGACTATTTTTGAACTATTTTAGGGATGTTTGTATGTGTAATTATTGTTGGACCATCTTGGTTAAAGTTGGTAAAGTTTTGGAATTGTCAGCGTTGTAATGGGGCAAAGGGACGTAATGTTATGCCGCTTATTTGTATGTTGCATAGAATTGTTATGTGTTGTTATTTGTGGGATGTTTTAAGACTATTATGGTGCTAGAACAAGATGAAAATGGTATGTATATGAGAATGTGTATTATAAAATATGATTAGGGCAAAAAGTTTGAAAGAATATGCTCGGGTTTATAAATACCCGCTTGCTGCCCATACGTTATTTTTTTATGACATTGGGCTACCAAGATATATCTATTGGATGCTAATGCTAGTTTTATCACCTACTATGTTGTAGATAAATATTTGGAGGAAGGGAAGGTTATCTAGAGGTAATAGCAAAGTCATACAGCGAGGTATGTAAGGCTACTTAAGTTCATATGATTTGGCATGAAACATAGATCCCTCCTTGGCATATAAAGGCACTTACCAACTCCAACACAACTACTAACTATGTTCACTCTTTAAGATGTTCATATGTTTCAATACATAGTTACCTTGAAACTTGCATGCGTACTTGGATACTAAGTTACATGGGTTCTTGTTGCTAAATAAAGTTCACGAGTTGTTTCATCTCATACGCATTTCATTATTTGTGTAACGTACTCTTTTCATTTTCATATTGTCTTGTATGATTATCTACATGTCATATGGTACATATTTGCCCTACTGCTATAATATTGTGACCAATAAAAGAATCATCTCAAAGGTAATTGAAAAGTAAAGTATATTGCTTATTGATGGGTGGTAACTCGAGGGGTGGAAGAATCACCTAGCCAGGGTCGATCTTATCATAGAGGGTAGCCTAAGGGGTTAAATGAAAAGCCTAGCCAGGGCTGATCCTGATATAGATTTATCATTGATCAGCTGGTCATTTTTACTACATGTTGTGCACAAATTATACAATAAAGTTAAAGTAATAAAAAGAACATAAAGTACATGATGCCACAGTACAACTAAAGGTGGTCTCTTATCCTATACTAGTGCATAGTTTCATTTGAGTGTTACTTCGTATATAGTATTTTGTACCTTACATATTCGGTACACTATCTCGTACTAACGTCCATTATGGGGGACCTGCATTTCATGCTGCAAGTGTAGGTGCTAGTAGATCTCCCCAGTAGGAGTACAGGATATGCAGCTATTGTTACTAAGCTCCAGGTTGCTTCGGAGCTTTATGTGTGTCTAGAGCTTATATTTTTGTATTGTAGAGTTAGTTGAGGTGGGGCCTGTACCAACCCTTATCAGATACTTATCCTTATATAGAGGCTTTCTAGACTAGGTAAATTAAAGTGTGGTCATGTCTCATACTTTAAACACCGTGGCCCTAATGGCCTAACAATATACATTTCCTTTTGGCTTGTCATCACTGTTTATCTTCTTAAAGGCATGTCAAATATAGAAATCCCTTATAATACATATAGAAGCACATAGATACAGGTTAGTTCTCCCGAGCCTCATCAGTAATGGGTTCTAGTCCGTCCTAACGGGACTTTGGGCGTGACAATTGTCTTGTATATCTGATGAATAACAACCAATTTGTTCATATGTTTGGCAACTTCTACAAACGGTTTCCTTAAAAGGCTAAGTATTCTCATCCCAGTAGAGTATCACCCTGGCCTTGTTGTTCTGAGTTTAGTGCTCTATAAAAATATCCCACCAATAACTCATCTGGTAGACCACAATTATGAGCTCTTCCTATGCACTATTTATATCGCTCCCATGTTGAACTTAGTGAATCACTTGAAATGAGCTGGAAGTTGAGGATTTGGTCTTGAAGTTTGAACTTGTTTGGTCTAACATAGAACCTTACTAGGAAGACTCTTTTTACTTCTACACAGTTTGTACACACATCTTGAGGGCTTTCAGACCACCAGATTGCAGCATCACTTCAAGGGCATTGGGAAAGTTTGAAGTTCCATAGCATCCGTAAATAGATGTTAGGTTCCCAAAATGTCTCTACACACTTGTGAAAACTTTTGCAGATGGTCGTATGGATCTTCTGATGGCCGACCATGGAATTGAACACGACTCTAGAGTGAATGGAGCAGATTACTTATGATAATGAGCTTCACTTCAACCATTTCCATTGATTGCTTGTTAGATATTTGAAAATTGACTGAAGCAAAAAGGATAACACCAAAATATACCTATACAAAAAGAACTAACAAAAACAAAATCAAAAGAAAAATACAAGAGAATTAACCCATAAAACCTTGAATTAACTACTAGTGAAATCAAGTCAAAACACTGTCGTATTCTTCGGCGACGACACTATTAATTTTGATCATGCTCAAACAGTATCTTCACTTTGAGGATAAAGCAATCGTTGTCAAATATAAAACCTAACCATAGGTTAGGGTTAAATCCCAAGGGAATTTGGGGTTTTTCCATATTGATTCACTAACAATCATTTTAAGCATCAAATAATTCTACTCTCAATAAAGAGGGGTCAGGTTTGTAAAGATTGGTAATAATTAAAATTATACCATTAAAGCAAAGAGACAATCATATTGGAGAGCAACTTGGGAAATTGTGTTCTCCATAATTCACCAACTCAAACACCCCAAATAACATAACCTAAATTAGTACAATGCTTGTAGGATTGTAACTTAAGTTCTTCCAACCCTTGGGCAAAATTGCAGGTTGAATTTCACAATGGTGCTTGGCCGGCTACCATAGTGTGACAACTAACCATGACCTATTCTCCCAGTCCACCTTTCCTTGTTTTGATTTGGTTAGGTAAATGATAACACAACAATTGAATCCTATCACCCATTCCCTTTCCCTATTCATCACTACCTTGATCCGAATCATGACTGTCACCACCCAAGCGTAGGGCCTAGTCGTGACACGGCGCATGAGGAACCCAAAGGGACCCCAAGCAAGTCTCTTAACATATCATTACATATCTTTGGTCACCAAAGCAACAAAATACAAGAAGAGATAGTAAATAGGGATAAGGGGCTAAGGGATAACTTTTATTTCATAAATATCAAGAGTCAAGGGAGAGAATCAAAGCTCATCGCATTACACATAACATGTCCAACAACACTTTTAACCATAGAACATAGCGGGGGCCAAGAAAAGCAACCGGGATCACCCTCAAAGTCAATACATATATAAGAGAAGATAGTTATAATACAAAGCATGAGATCGGAAACATTATCCCTGGAATAGAGAAATCACTACTAGCTTGAGACAATCATAGCCACATGGGGGAGGATGATCAAGTGGGGCTTCGGTTCCTACAAGGTAACATCATATTAGCATAGGGTATGCATTAGTATATTTGAATGTACTAAATATGTCAGATAAAATACAACAAGTTATAAGCACCGTAAATAAATGCATAACATAGGAAATGAATAAGGATATAGCAATATAACTTGTATGAATGATGCTTGAATTAAATCATACTTATATAGAACACAGTACATATGTAAGAAAAGACCATTAATAGTGAATATCCAAGGCCTACCACCCCCTTGGAGAGGCGAATGAGGTAAGAAACCCTCAATTGGTTGATGAGGTACAAACCCCTCAACAATCTAAATGAAGTACGAACCCCCTAACATGGTTGATGGAGTACAAACCCTCCAACATGGTTATCAAGGTACAAACCCCTCGATATAGTTGCACGGGCCTACTACCTCCCGAGTGTGGTGATCGAGGTAAAAAACCCTCAACAAGATTGCACGAGCCTACCACCACCTGAGTGAGGTGATCGGGGTTCAAACTCTTCAGCAAGGTTACTCAAGCCTGCAACCTTCCGAGTAAGACTTGGTCAATTTCCAATATTATAGAGATAATATCATATACATACATTCCTTTCATCATCATATGTTGATTTAACTCATAAGACATGCATTGGACCTTCGATTACTCAATAAATCATAATCAAACATTTTATCAAACACTTGATAAGTTTTTAGTGCTAGTGTAAAACCATGAAATTCAAGAGTGAAATCATGTCGAACAATTCAATGCAAAACCATCAATAGATACTTGGTAACACCCTCAATCAACATACATCAAAATTCTTCATCAAATCTCATAATAGACCTTACATTCATAGATCAAAACATGCTACAACAACCATACTTTCATGAAACCTAACAAAGTGTGTAGTGAAATTCATAATAATTAAGACCGATGAATAAATCAACTTTATATCATGTAATTTTAAGTAAAAGAAAGCTTGGGTATCATGGGTGAAAGGAACCCATGAAAGAAACCCACATACCTTCACTTCGGAGAATTCTTGAAGAAGATTGTAGATGGAGACTTCAATCTTGAATGAGAACCTTAAGATCCGGATAAGTTGTGGAACTTGAAATTGGAGATGAAATATTGTCTAAGTGTTTGAGAGAGTATTTGAGAATGTCTTGAATGATATGAGGGTGAAATAAGACTAAGTATATGTCTTTCCAAGTATGGGAAGGCTTAGGCCTATAAACCAAAAGCCTTAGACTGACTCAACAAAATTGGGATTTTTAACACACTTGCGCATCGCGCCTGCAACGCCCATTGCTCACCGGAAATCAATTTCTAGAAAAATGAAACTGTGATTTGTTTGCTCTAAAATTAGGGTTAGACCCATTTTCCACTAAATTTGATTCTTTGAACAAGAATATGAAGTCAAATATTTTATATTACACACGAAATTTGAGATATATGGAAATTACTATTCTAGGCACTATCGAGGCATATTTTCAGTTACCTTCTGGGGTTGTTTCAATATCTACCCCTCGGTAACATTTGTCCCGAATGTCAAAGATATTTATATGAGAAGAGTAATCATGAAGAAATCAGTCCCAACAAGAATGCAACAACATACTTAAAGCACCATTTTTAAGATCTCAACAAAAGTGTCAAAATCATCGTGAACTTGTCAACATAAATGTGAATGCATGCAAATGACATAGGGGTTGAAACATAAGATTTGGAATCATAAAAAAAAGAAAAGGACTTGACGTGTTATCACAAGATTGGATAATGTGAAAGAGGTTTACATATCACTTCTCCATGACTACTCTGACTCCCCAAGAGAAACTATCGACTAGACGATTCTTCCAAAGTACCTTGACGAACACCACATCGTTATTAATCAACTCTCCCCATCCATCCATCTAATATCTTAACTTGGATCTTCTCCTATCCTAGCGTATCCTTCACAACAGCCGCAACCTCAAAAGTTCTATAGCACTTGAGTCAACAATACATCTCCTCAACCTATATGCATGAGGAGCCTGATGAACCATATCCCTATTCATAGGCAACTCTAATTCATATGCAACTTTACCAATGCTTCTTAATACTCTATGAGGACCCCCATATCTTGGGATTATCTTACCCTTCTTACCAAAATGAACCACACCCTTCATGGGTGAAACCTTCAAATATATCCAATCACCAACTTTAAATTCAATGTCTCTCCTCCTCACATCGACATAGGATTTCTTTTTGACGACTTGGGTTATTTTTAACCTTCCTCTAATCATTCTTAACTTCTTAAGAGGCTTCATAACTAGATCCAGACTCATCAAAGCCACCTCTCCTACCTAAAACAACCCAACCAGTGATCCACAACGTCTACCATATAAAGCCTCAAAAGGAGCCATACTAATACTAGAATGATAGCTATTGTTATATGCAAAACAAATCAATGGAACATGATCATGCTAACTAACCTTAAGCTCCAATACATAAGCCTTAAGCATGTCCTCAAGTGTTTGGATAGTTACCTCACCTTGGCCATCCATTTGGGGTATGTTGGTTTCAAGACCTAGGTGGAAGGAACTCCAAAAATGTGAAGTGAATGTTGCACCACAATCCGATATGTTGGACAAAGGAACCCCAACCTTATCAAGTCATGAATGCACAATGTGGCACAATCTTCAACCCCATATGTAGTCTTCACCAGTAAAAAGTGAGTCAATTTTGTCATCCTATTAACCACATCCTAAATAGAATCAAAACCCTTTATAGTCTTAGGCAACCAAACCACAAAATACATATTAATCTCTCCCACTCCCAAGTAGGAATCTCTATGTGTTGGGCTAGGCCACCCGACCTTTGGTGTTCATCTTTAACTTATTTGCAACTATGACAATCAGATACAAATTTGGCAATGTCCCTCTTCATTCCTCCCTACCAATACACCTCTCTCAAATCTCTATGCATCTTAGTAGACCTGGGTTGAATATAATAAAAAGAACCATGAGCCTCATCAAGATTCTTTTCTCTTAAGTCTTCAACACAAGGAACACACAACCTACCTTGGTATTTAAGGGCACCATCTCCCCCAATGGGAGAAAAGCTTCACCTTACCATCTTTCACCAAGGCCTTCAATTCTAGCAAAGAGGGATCAAGATCTTGCTTAGTTTTCACCTCCTCAACCAATGAAGATCTAGAGCCATCAACAACAACACCACAACCCTTATCAACCTCTTCCAACCTAAATCCCTATCTAGCCAACTGATGGACCTCCTTATCCACCCCTTTGCCAACATCATTAACATAAGCTAGGCTACCCATAGACACCCTACTTGAAGCATCCACCACAACATTAGCTTACTGGGATGATAATGCACACTCATATCATAATCCTTAAGGAGTTTTAACCACCTTCTTTGCCTCAAGTTGAGATTTTTTTAGTGAAGACTTATTGGAAACTCTTATGATCGATGAACACATTAACATGCACCTCATACAAATAGCGACACCAAATTTTCAAAGCAAAGACCACAACGGCTAACTCAAGATATAGGTAGGATAACTCTTTTCATGTACTTGAATTGTCTAGAAGCATAGGCTATATCACCTTGCCATTTTGCATCAACACACAATCCAACACCAACCCTAAAAGCATCACAATACGCAATAAATCCTTTTAGCCCTTTCGATAGTGACAAAATAGGAGCGGACATAAGCTTATCTTTTGATGTTTGGAAACTCCTTTCACACTTATCAAACCACACAAATTTGGCTTTCCTTTGAGTCAACTTGGTCATGGAGAAGCAATAGAAGAGGATCCATTCACAAACCTCTGATAGTAACCTACTTAGCCCTAGAAGCTCTTAATATTTGATGGGGTCAACGGTTTAGGCTAATATCTAATCACCTTCATTCTATTAGGGTCTACCTTAATTCCATCCTCTGACAACACAAGACTTAAGAAGGTAACCTCCTTCAACCAAAATTCACACTTCTCATACTTAGCACACAACTCCTCTTTCCCCAATATTTGCAACACTACCCCCAAATGGTTCACAAGCTCTAAATACATCAATACTTCATCACTAGAGTCCACCACAAACATAACAAGGTTGGGATTAAAGACCCAATTCATGAGACCTATAGACATAACCGGTACATAAGCTAAACCAAAAGACACCACCCAAAAATCAAAATATCAGAAAGGGCATTCCCTAACTCATTGATCCCAGAAAATAACTCAATAAAAGTGACTTAGATTTAACACCCCTAATTCTCACAAGATGGTAAAAGCAATCCTTAGAGATCAAGTATAGCTGAAGACAAGAAATGAACTTACCCCTTCACAACCATATTATAAGCCACCACTCAAAGATGAGTTTATTAGGGAATTAGAATCTAACTCTATGGGCCCTACAATCAATGAAGACACAAAAAGCATGCAACTAATCCATCCCAAGTGTGACATCAAAATCAGCCACATCAAACCCAAGAAGTCACAAGGAAAGACCTAATGCAATACAGATACGAAACAATTACTATAAACCTTCTAGCAACAATAGACCCAATAGAGGGGGGTAGACTGCACACGTTCACACAAAAACTTAGGCACACTTAAAGCTCGCTAGCAATAAGAAAGAACAAAAGAACAATGAAAGAGATAGTGGCACCAGGGCCCATCAAGGCATACACATTAAAATCAAAGGAAATTTCAACATACCGATAGCAATGTCAGGCATATCATCCCCTCCTTGAGCCCCTTGATCAACATGACTACCTTGCCCTTGTGGTCAGTCATCCTTACCTTTTCGTAAGCATATGGACAATTCAAAATCTTATGGCCCCTCTCACCACACCCAAAGTATGTAGTCGAGATCCTCCAAGATGCATCACTATGATTCCTTCCTACATTTTGGGCATCTAAGATGAGTTGCCCCATCATCACCCCCTTTACTCTTATTGAACTTACGAGGACATTCCCTCCTCTTATGCCCATCTTCACCACAATTGAAAAAAGCATTGGTTCACCTTAAACATGGGCCTCTATGCCTACCATATATTGGACACATAGCATCACCTCTATCTTTGAGACTTTGGAACTTTTTTTCAAAATGGGACCTCTTGGTCTCGCAACCCCTTCTCTTACTATTTGAAGTCTCGGGAGCATTCACTTGTTGGTTTAGGAAAGTCATCAATTTTGTCACCGCTTTGGCCAATACCCATAGAGCATTATGAATCTTTGCATTCGATATACCATCATAATGAGTAGCTTGAGACATATCACAAAATGTAATGGTTAGGGATTAGCAATTAGCCCTAGGGGACCTAACTCTATCACATGACATAGATCATGAAGAAGTGAAACATTTCTTAGAATGCCTCACAGCCTCCTATTCATAGTCGTGGTGCGCTTCACAACCACGAATAAGACTCCAATTGATGCGGTGTCTTGGACGCCTAGGACCTAACAACCCAGTGCTCTGATACTAAGTTTTAGACAACCCAAGCCTAGGGCCTAGACATGAACGGCGCATAGGAAACCCGAAGGGACCCCAAGCAAGCCTCTTAATATATCATTGCACATCCTTGGTCGCGGAAGCAATAAAATACAACAAGAGATAGTAAATAAGAATAAACGGGGCTAAGGGACAACCTTCATATCATAAATATCAAGAGTCAAGAGAGAGAGCCAAAACTCATAGAATTACACATAACATGTCCAACAAAACCTTTAACCATAGAACATAGCGGGGGACAAGACAAGCAACTGAGCTCACCCTCATAGTCAATACATACATAAGAGAAGATAGTTCTAATACATATCATGAGATCATAAACATTGTCCTCTAATGAAGGACTCACCACTGGCTTGAGAGACAATCGTACTAGCCACATGGGAGAGGATGATCAAGTGGGGCTCCGGTTCCTACATGGTAACATTATATAGGCATAGAGTATGCATTAGTATATTTGAATGTATTAAGTATGTAGGATGCAATGCAACAAGTGATAAGCATCATAAACAAAATGTTTAACATAGATAATGAATAAGCATATAGCAATATGACATGTGTGAATGATGTTTGAAGTAAAATCATACTTATATAGAACATAGTACATGTGTAAGGAGAGATCATTAATAGTGAATATCGAAGGCCTACCACCCCCTTAGAGAGGCTAATGATGTATGGACCCCTCAATTGGTTGATTATGTACAAACCGCTCAACAAGGTCAATGAGGTACGAATCTCCCAACATGGTTGATGAGTACAAACCCCCCAATATAGTTATCCAGGTACAAATCCCGCTACAAGGTTGCACATGCCTACCATCTCCTGAGTGAGGTGATTGAGGTACAAACCCCTCAAAAAGGTTGCATAGGCCTACCACCTCCCAAGCAAAGCAATCGAGGTTCAAACCTCTCAACAAGGTTACCCGGGCCTACAACCTTCCGAGTGAGGCTTGGTCAATTCCCAACACTATAAAGTAATATCATATACATACATTCCTTTCATAATCATATAGTGCTTCAACTCATAAAATATGCATTGGACTCTCAATTCCTCAAGAAAACATAACTTGACCTTTGATTAAACACTTGATAGATATGCAGTGCTAGTGTAAAATCATGCAATTCAAGAGTGGAATCATGCTAGAAGATTTAATGTAAAACTGTCAATAGATAATTTGTAACACCCTAACAAAACACATCAAAACCCTTCACCAAATCTCACAATAGATCTTAGGTCTATAGCTCAAAACATGCTAAAACAACCATACTTTCATGAAACCCCAACATAGTGTGTAGTGAAATTTATAATAAGACCCATGAATAAATCAACTTTAAATCATGCAATTTTAAGTAAAAAAGAAATCTTGGGTATCATGGGTGGAAGGAACCCATGAATCAAAACCCACATACCTTGACTTAGGAGAATCCTTGAAGAATATTGGAGATGGATATTTGAAGCTTGAATGAGAACCTTAAGATCCGAATGAGTTTTGGGACTTGAAATTTGGAGATGAAATATTGTCTAAGTGTTTCAGAGAGTATTTGTGAATGTCTTGAATGATATGAGGGTGAAATAAGTCTAAGTATACTTATTTTCACATATAGGAAGGCTTAGCCCCAAGACCCAAAAGCTTTGGACTGACTCAACAAAACTAGACAATTTTTAACACACTGGCGCGTTGCGCCAGCAACGTGCATTGCTTACTGGAAATTAATTTTTTGAAAAATGAAATTGCAATTTATTTGCAACAAAATTAGGGTCATACCTATTTTCCACTCAATTTGAACCCCTTAAACAAGAATATAAAGTCGTATTTTTGATATCACGCACGAATTTTGAGATATATAGAAATTATGATTTTGGGCACTTTCGAGGTACATTTTTAGACACTTTTTAGGGTCATTTCAGTGACACTGGGTGGATTTTAATATTGGTCACCATTAAATAACAAGCAAAATGAAGAAAAATAGATAATAAATGCAAATACTCAACTTAAAAAGTGCAAATAATTTGGGTTGTTAACTTAGCAACTTATGGTTCCCACAACCCCAAGTTGTAATTGTTTAGCCACTCATAATTTGGTCAAGAAAACATAGTTGAGAAATTACCCAAGAAGAGTGAAGAACAATAAAACCACCTTTGAATTTGGATTCACAAGCTTGAATTATGAAACTAATCTACAAGTGATTCCAATCTCCAATTTTGAGTTTCAAAGTAAAACCCTAAAATTTCTCTCTAAAACCTTATAATATTCTAAGAACTATGAGGTTGCTATCTGAAAAATCTCCAAAACCTGATTCTAAAACCATAACATATAGTATTTATACTATTTACAAAAAGGTTCTTAAAATAATTCAAAAATCTGGTCAGTAGCTTCTGCGACTCGTAACTACGGCTCGTAGGGTGACCTACAAGTTGTAATTCAGGCTTTCATGGTTAGCACTCGATATTTTCGACTTCACTGCTATGATCCATCTCTATGAGTCGTAGTGTAGTATACAACTCGTAGTGCCTTCTCATAGTCTACCCTTGCATTTCTTGGTCCAATTTTAATTAACACTGTCAATTAATACAAGGCCCCCTTCTACGAGTCATAGTGAGGACTACGACTCATACCTTGAGCTCATATGACTGAACTTCAACTTCATAGATTTTAGTTTTGGAAATGTTTAATTGCTACGATCATTCTCTACGACTCATAGCTTGGGCTACTACTCATAGTGGGTCCCGTAGGTCCTCAAAATCAACAAAATCTATAACTTTTTTCAAAAATAAGGAGAACCTGTATTTTCTACAAAAATAAACACAAAAACACATAAAAACCATAAAAATTTACATTGAGAACACACAAAACCCTTTGTTTTCAACATCAAATGTGTTGTATTTTGACAACACATCAATGTATACTTCCACTTTTTTCTTTAACTCGACATCTAGAACTTTAACTTGGAGTGGTTCGAGTTTGTTCCTATTCAGCAATGTTAGAAATAGGAACTAGAAGTCAGAGGTACAGTTAACACACTAGAAGGCAAATTGAGCATAAAAGGCTTGAAGGTATGAAATAACTTTCATACAAAACATCATTACTCAAAATATTCAAAAAAACATAATCTATTCGTTTTAAATTTGTTTGGCTATTAAAATACTTTTTTGAGAAGCCCAAAAAGTTGGATGATGAAACATGAAAAATACAAGTCAAGAATTTCAACCAACTCAGCCCAAAAATAACAAAAACTGCAATTGATTTTCTAAAAAAAAATTATTAAAAACTGTCATTTTTTCAAAAAATCATATCTCACTCATTATACATCTGATTTTCTATTATAATATATTTCCAGAAAGCTCTAAACGAGTAGGTAATGACTATAGAAACTTTAGGATAAAATTTTGACTTGAAAATTTTGAAAAAGGCAAAAATACTAGTAGTATTTCGTAAAAAATGCAATAAAAACTACCAAACTTCAAAAAACATAACTTACTCGTTTTTAATCTGATTAACCATTATAATATAGTTTCTGAAACCTTGAAATAAGTAGTTTAGGTTTACATGAAAATTATGTCTAAAAAATTATCAAATAGGAGTCAAAATGGACCTAAATAGATTGCCTTTTCAAAAGTATCATCAAAAACACCAATCATAAAAAAATTCATCTTACAAACATAAATAAATGAACATAACAACATTTAAACATGGAATCAAGAATCAAACCAACCATGCTCCGATACCATTTGTAAAAAACATTAACGGGGCAAGAATAATGGGTCGTACCTTTTTTTGTTGCGTTGCAAGCGTTTTTATGCCAGCAACAGATTCTATCCCAGATCTCATTTTGTTTCCCTAGGAACACGAACCTTTGTTCATAAACTAAGTGCCTTCATGTGATTTGATAAATAAAGTATTTTTAATCCTTTACTGATTTTTGCAATTTAATCTTTTATAGTAGTTTTTGAAGTTAGATTGTTTTCAAAATCTTTTTACTAACTTTTTTTTACTTTTTGCAGCCATTCTCTATCTTTTGGAGTCAACCTTTAACACTCCAATTTTTTAAAGCTATGACTGAGTCATCCTTCATATAATATAGGATTTTAATTCATGATTCGTAATTTATTATAGGTGTTAAAGTCAATTTCTTAGTTCGAAAATAGAATTAGAGATGATCTAAGGTCACACAAACCTTCTAATAAGAAGTTAAGCTGAAAAGTTTCTCAGTGTTTGAGTTTCAATGTAAGATTTTATAAACGTTAGGTAGAACAATCACTTTTAGATTGTATGTACATGTTAGGATAGATTCCTAAGTATTTAAAGTATATTAGATGTGATTTCGAGTCATAAGGGATCTTTTACGTCAAGATAAGTCCAAAGAATTTCTACCGACTAAGTTTTCATATGAGTTGATAGAAGGGTAAGATTTAAATGATGATATCTCCTAATCTATAATGAGCTAAGTGACCCATAGACATCCAATAGAAGATATTTGAATTATATTTCCAATGCTCCAATTTAGACTTAATCAGAGTTCATAGCAAAAAGTTATCACCAATTTACTAAAGACGTGCAGAGCTGTCTGAAGGTCCGCGATAGCTCCGCGTCACGAACTTGACGTGAACCTTTTCTGGATAATCTAAGTGATGTAATTTTATTTTATTTTGATGGTACTTTTATCCTAAAATCTTTGGGAGTCTATTTAAGGTCTCAAAACACATAAAACACCAGTTTTCTTAAGTAAAACCCTCTCCTTCACTCCTAAATATAAACCTTCAAGAATTATCAAGAAAATCATCAAGTTAGGGTTAGCTTTAAGGTTTTATCCTCAATGTAAGTTATTCTTCATAAATTTGAATCTATCCAATCCAAATTTCTTCAACTATTCATGAATCTCTAATAGAATCTTAAATCATAACCTAGGGTTTTTAGAAAAATAAATTCAAGAATTCCAAGAAAGCATTTTTTGATTCTTCTTCTTCTTCAAGAAAAGGGTTTTTATCATGAACTCAAAGATTCTAAGTCAAGAATTGAAGAATAAAAGAGAAGCCTAATGTCTCCCAAGTTACACCTCCTTTTTAGAGAATAAAATCTAACCAAGGTTAGGGTCGAACACACAGGGAATACGTAGACTCAAGACAAATTCACCAATAAGCAATTCAAGTAGTTAACCAACTCAATTCCCCAAAGGAAGGGGGGTTCGCAATAATCAGTAAGAAAATAAAGTAAATTAACTATACAAGAGACAATCAATAATAGAGTGCAACTAGGGTATTGTGTTCCCCATGATTCCCCAATGTAGTATCACCGAATAACCCAGTTCTCGTCTAGTGTATAGCATACAGGACGATAATTTAAATTCACCAAGCCCTTAGGTCAAATATGAGAGGCAAATTTCATTATGCGACATGGCCTATCTCTATAGTGTGCTATACTAACCATTAACTATAAGTACAAGTATGACCTCCCCTTGGTCAAGTTTGGTTGATTAGATGAGAACATATCAATCGAATCCTGCTAATCAATCTCTTTTTCTACTCATTATTACCTTGGTCCAGTAAGTAACACTACATAAATTTTAGTATTTGCCACCACTAGAAAATATGTAAAACGAAGAGAATTGATTAATACATGCATATACCCAATCTAAGAATTGTAAATTATCTAGTTTTAATTTATTAGTTCTTTATGGTTCTCACAACACTAGTTGTCAAAACAACCCTAAGAAGTTCCCAAAAATGTACCTCAAAAGTGTTCGGTATCATAATTTCCATATATCTCAAAATTTGTGTGTGAAATCAAAAATCAGACTTTATATTCTTGTTAAAGGGGCTCAAATTGAGTGGGGTATAGGTCTAACCCTGATTTAATATCAACCATAGAAAAATTTAAAAATTGCAAAAATGTAATTTCTAGTGTGCATCCGCACACCTGGCATGACGCGACAAGGGCGTGCTACTGTATATTTTTGTGCACTATTTTTTTATCTCAGTCCAAGACTTTTGGGTCTTGGGCCTAAGTGTTCCCAAGCATGAAAATATGTATACTTAGCCTTATTTCACCCTCATATCATTCAAGACATTCCTAAATACTCTCTCAAACACGTAGACAAACATTTCACTTCAAATTTCAAGTCCCAAAACTCATCTGGATCTTAAGGTTGTCATTCAAGCTTCAAGTCTCCATCTCCAATCTTCTTCAAGGATTCTCCAAAGTTAAGGTATGTGGTTTTCTTTCACCCATGATGTTAAGCTTTATTTTACCAAAATTACAAGACTTAAAGTTGATTTACTCATGGGTCTTACTTTTATGAATTTCGTGCACACTATGTGGGGTTTCATGAAATTATGATTGTTTTACAATTTTTTGAGCTATGAATCTAAGATCTATTTTGAGATTTGATGAAGGGTTTTGATGTATATTGCTTGAGGCTATTACAAAGTATCTATTGATGGTTTTATATTGAATTTTCTAGCATGATTCTACTCTTGAATTGCATAATTTTACGCTAGCACTATACACCCGCCAAGTGTTTAATAAAATGTCTGGTTAATGTATTTTGAGGAATTGAAGATTCAATGGATGTCTTATGAGCTAAATGACTTTATGATTATGAAAAGAATGTATGTTTGTGATATTCTTCTATATAGTGTTGGAAAGTGACCATTCCTTACTCAGGGGGGATAAGAACCAGAGTAACCATGTCGAGGGGTTTTTACCTTAGCAACTTACGAGTTTTATAATGATGGTCTCCTTTTACACCTTGTATTATATTCCATGTAAACATGTTTTAGACAAGCATTGATCATACATGTCATATTGTTATTATGCTATCTATTGTTTACTATTATGCATTTTTGTTATGCGGCCTATCTCTTGTTGCATTGTATTTTACATACTTAGTACATTTAATCATACTAATGTATATTCTATGCCTACATGATGTCACCATGTAGGAACCGGAGCCCCACTTGATCATCCTCTTCCAAGTGGCTAGTACGATCTCTCTTAGAGCTAGTTGGTGAATCCGCCACTTCGGGGACATTGACTTTGATCTTATGATATATATAAAGAATCCCTTTTCTCTTTATTATGTACTTGACTATGATGGTGAGCTTGGTTGCTTATCTTGGAACCCGCTAAATTTTATGGCTAGAGGATTGTTGTACATATTTTGTGTAATTCTGTGAGCTTTGACTCTCTTTTGACTTTTCTTGTTTATGATATGAAAGTCGTCCCTTAGCCCTATTTATCCCTGTTTACTATCTTTTGTTGTATTTTATTGCTTTCACGACCAAGTATGTATAATGATATGTTAAGAGAATTGCTTGGGGTCCCTATGGGTTCCCCATGTCTCTTGTCCCGTCTAAGCCCTTGGCTTGGGTCATGATAAATTTAGTATCAAAGTACTAGGTTATTGATGGTCATCAGCATCCAACACACCATGTTGATTAGAGTCTTATCCATGGTTGTGTTGTGCACCACAATTATGAGTAAGAGGCTATGAGACCTTTTAGGAAATGTTTCCCTTCTTCTTACTCTATGTTGTGTTATAAAAGTTGAGGTAAGGTTTTCCCCCTTAATGATTGTTATTTCCTATGCTAGATCATGCCTAACATAAGAGGAAGAAGAGCTCGCACACCCGAGGGACAACTGGCTCATGGTGAGCTTTAGGCTGCTCTCATTTTGCTTGGACAAGTTGTGGCTAATCAAACCAATCAAGGAACCAAGCCCCTCATGCTACTACACCATCATCTCAGGTGAGACACTTCGTGAGGATGACCCCCCCAGAATTCCATAGGTCAAAGGTAGATGTTAACCCTCAAGAGGTCATTGATGAGGTCTACAAGGTTTTGACTATTATGGGTGTTAGAACGGAAGAAAAGGCAGAATTGGTGGCTTAACAACTCAAGGGGTTAGGAAAAATATGGTTTAATCTATGAAAGGAGGAGAAGGGAATCAACATTGTGGTGCTTTGGGAACAGTTCAAGGCGGCGTTTCTTAATCAATTATTCCCTTTTGAACTTAGGGTGGCCAAGATAGTAGAATTTATAAATTTGAGACAAGGATCTATGAGTGTGAGAAAGTATTCCCTCAAGTCCAATCAACTCTCTAAATATGCTCCCTACTTGGTTGCCGACCCAAGGTCTAGGATGAACAAGTTTGTGATGGGTGTTTCCGATTTGGTAAGTGAGGAATGTCGGTCCACTATATTTATTAATGACATGGATTTGTCCTATTTGATGACCTATGCCGAGTAAATAGATGAGGAAAAGTTGAGGAAGAGGAGGGCTAATGAGTCCAAGAGGTCCCACTTTGAGGGTAGGTTCCAAAGTCAAAATGGTGGTCGGTTCAACCAAGGCAAGGGTCTTCTCATGCTTAACTAATAGGGTGTTTTCCAATTACTTCCCAAGAGCCCAAGGTGTTGGTGGTGTGTTCCCTAATAATATGTTTCCCAATAGGGTGCCACTCTTTCTTTTATTACCCATTTTGTTGCCAAAAAATTTTTTTTGAGCTCGAACTATTGTGTGAGTCCAATGAGGTATCTCCTCCTATCAGTGCATCTATTGTTGCTAGGAAGATCTATAGAAATTGTCCCATTTTTATCTTACACAAAATATTACCTTGTGATCTTGTTGAGTTGGATATGATTCATTTTGATATCATTCTTGGGATGGATTGATTACATGCATACTCTGCCTCTATTGATTGTAGAACCCATAGGGTCAAATTCTAATTTTCAAATGAACCCGTCCTTTTATGGGAGAGTCATGACACGATGATCAAGGGTAGATTCATCTCTTACATTAAAGCCCGTAAGTTGATCTCACTACAAGAAAAACTATTATTTAAGACCAACATTTGAGGATGAGTTAATAATATCGCCTCAAAAAGTATATTTATTAGGAAAATATTATATTCTCGTCCCTAATTGTATATATTATTGCGAAGGACAAAATCTTGTCCCTAAAGAAATTATTAACTGGTCCCAAATCTAAATATAATACCAAAAGCGGGAGAGAGTAAAATTTTTATTTTTATAAAAGCTCATCAAGAGCTAAATTTTTTTTTAACTTATTAAATTCTTTTTTAAAAAAAAAAAGTCTTTTTTGTTTCAATAAAGAACAATCAAGCCGCTTCATATTTTTCAATACTAAAAAGCCCTACATTAGAAATCTCTGCAGCAAATGAAAAAATTATGTGAATTCTCAAAGTCCTAAAAACCTCCAAAATTCTAGGTTTTTCAATTCCCTACTTTATTCTCTTACAAATCCTCCTAATCGATGCACGTTAACTAAGGAAGATGAAGAAGAGATGCAAAATGTGGAAGCTAGAAATGCAAAACTTCATATGTCACCTGCTACATCACATCTTCCTTGTTCCAACTTGCAGATGAGTTTGTTCATGCAATCGATTTGGCAGAAAACCACAAATACTAGTTAGGTTTTTACTTAATGCATTTCAAGTTTTATAGCTGATATGCTTTAATGTCTTCCATCGCACTTAGGGTACTGGATCCAGTGGGTCGTACAGTAGATGAAATCTCTCTCATATTCAATAAATGATTGGGAAGTACACTTTTAAAATTGACCAAAATAAGAAATTTTGCCAATGTTGAGAGTGGGTAGTAGTTCATCAGAGTCAAGTAGTAAGTATATATGGACTTCTTTGCAAGTAAGAGAGAATACCTCAACATCAAAATAGATAGAACAAAGGAAATTATAGATGATCATGTTTAGCTTTTATCTCTAAGGTTTTACTTGTTTGTCAAGCACAGGCCATAGAGCTGGTAATTTATAAGGCAAATTTATTTCCTTTGATGATTTGTTCGAGTTAACTCTTGACATGCTTTTTTAGAAGTTTCTTAATAAGCATAACTAAAAATTGATAATTAAAGAGACACTAGAGTTTGATCTGAGCTATGGTAACACTAACAAGCTTATATCGTTGGTAGTTGTTGATCCATGATGTATCAAGATATCATTGAAATGACCTTTTGCATAATTCGAAGAAAAGGTATAATACATATCATATAGAGATTATGAAGTTCACTTTGTTGCAACTTTTATTTTTGTTTATTTTATTGTTTTGCGCTTAAAGTGACTGTGCTGAATAGAATTTGTTTTTTTCTAAATCTGATCATTTTAGTTATGCACTTTAACTCTCACGATTTATTTGTACTATATGAATGGAAAACATTATTTACAATCAACCTCCTCTATAATCAATGTTTCAACAGTTCAAATCTTCGTAATATTTTTATATTTAATTGGTAAAAAAGGCATGTCTGGTGCACTATATAAGAATAAATTGAAGTTACATCTTCGAACGACATGTTAGCCAGATGAATTTAGCATAATGAAGTTACTAAAACTTGAATAAATTGAAAACATGCTTATTTCTAAATTTAGGTTAAAAAATAAGTACAAATTGTAGCGACTGTGTATGTGACTATACTAGATTCTAATCAATAATTAGGGAAATTTTATCTTTACTATACCAGTGAAAGAGCACCAAAAGCCTAGAATGTGGTTTTGGTTTGATTTCTACCTACAGTTACTTACTTTCAACCTTTAGACTTGATTTAGTCTTGGTTAGGAAGGTGCGTAAATTCATCTCTCTCTGCTCTTCATGCTCTACTACATTTTAACCTGAGCAGATGTTGTTTGGAATAATGGATGCAAGAAGTTTTTCATGTTTGCAGAGTTTGAAAGTGTTTAATTTGGGATTCAATGAAGTCGCAAATCCCATTCTTGTACACCTAAAGGATTTGTCATACTTGGAGAATTTAAACTTAGATTCATGTAAGATTAGAGATGAAGGGCTGATTTATTTGTCAGGTCTTTATCGCCTTAAGAATTTGGAGTTGTTCGATACTGAAGTTACAAACAGTGGAATCCATCATCTATCAGGGTTAAGGAGCCAAGAGAGCTTAAATATG
This sequence comes from Solanum sejunctum, assembly GCA_025642045.1. Taxonomy (NCBI): domain Eukaryota; kingdom Viridiplantae; phylum Streptophyta; class Magnoliopsida; order Solanales; family Solanaceae; genus Solanum; species Solanum sejunctum. The sequence goes on along the minus strand of JAOTQJ010198573.1, from coordinate 20,140 downwards.
TCCTTTCCTATTATCACTGACAGTGATATAAAGAAGCTTTGTGGGTTATTCTCTTTAAGGTCACTCAATTTGGATGAGCGCCAAATGCTTGTAGCACTCTAGGCTAACTTAGTTGGACCTCTTTGGATCTAGGATCACTGATTTTGGAACTAGCTCTTAAGTTGAGATGATAAGACTTTGTGTCTATTATTGAGAACTTTGAGGTTGTAGTCTTGATAGCTATATTGTTTTGGATTCTTCTGTAAATGTTAATTGGTGTGAGTCGTATCCTCAGAAAGTAATGTAAATAATATATTTTTAAACGATTAGCATGGGTGCAACATTAAGTTTGGAGAGTCTGAGCAACTAGACTAAAAGTAATGATCTTTATATAGTTCGGAGCTTTAAGTTTTGAAGAGTTGAACTTGGATAATTGGTGATGATGTCATTTGATGATGCTATTGACTCAGCTGCTTACATATTGTAACATTTACACCACTGATTGGCAAAAATGAACAACCTTTAGCACACATTTGTTGGGGGTTAATATTTACATTAAAATTTAGCACCAACTTCACATTTGTTGTTGAGGTATCTTCTGTCTTTTCACTTGCACCCTACTTAATTAACTAGTAGATTAAGACTTGATGTGGATTGTGAAATCCTTTTATGAGTGCAAAATTGTTAAAATTAAAGAATATGATGCCAAAAGAGGTTGTAGTGTGAGATTGCAGATGGTTTTTTTGCAATTCCAAACCAAGTATTGAGGAGTATTTTGGAAAGAATATCTTGCATAGTAGGAAGAATACTATTGTTATTAAGTCATTGCTCTCTATACTACAAACATGGGACATATGTGAATTATTTAGAAGGAAGAAATGAGGGTCAAATGTTGCATATATAGAATATAATGAGTAGACAAGACAGAAGGGAGACTTGAATAAAATTGAGGGTCAAACTAAAGTTTGGCTTTCTAATATTAATAGAATAGTAGTTATGAATCAACTTGTGAGTAGGCAAAATTAATTATGTAATTCTTCTTAACTATAGTTAGCATTGTTGGCTATGAGTGCATGTGTTTCTTTATCCTAGAAATTCCATTTCTTGATAGGTGGATGTTCTTGGTATAGATGAAGCTAAGTTCTTTGGAGATCTTTATGATTCTAATGCAATGCTGCAGATCTTGATGGGAAGACTGTAATTGTTGCAGGCCTAGATGGTGACTACTTGAAATACTCCTTGAATTTGTTAGAACTATTTTTGGTATTTTTATCACATAATCCATTGGTCATTGCTATTCCATTTGTAACCCTCAACTCAAGGGGTTCAGATCCTATAAAGTTCAAATATTGGCTCGTCTTTCACCTACTTTAGTTCCACCCCTTCAATCTATTTGTTTTACTTTCTTTTTTAATTTGTTCCAAAAAATATATTTTTTTCAACTGTTTAATTCTAACTTTTTATGTGTCATGTTTAAGACTTCAAGATTACAAAACCTTTTAGTACATTTTATATATCTTTAGTTTTAGATCATAAGATTCAAAACTCTTCTTTATTTTATTAAACGTTGTGTTAAGTCAAAATCACACCAACTAAAATGGGGTATATAAATTAGCAAAAAAGTGATTACACAGTATTTGGTGCTTACTTGTAGGAAAAGTTATTCCACTCGCAAATACTGTGAGAAAGTTGATTGCTAGATATGAGCTATGAAATAGAAGGGCATTGTTCACCTTTAGAAAGACTAATGAAATAGAAACTGAGCTTATAGGAAGTGTTTATATGTATATGCCTATTTATCGTCAACACTATGTTAACAGTCAATCTATCAATGAATCTGTAAAAGTGATTCTTAAATCTCATAAAGTATCTAGTGTTGTTCCATAACAATGGGGTTCAACTCTTTTAGATTATCATATGTGCCTCTATTATTGGTATTAGGATCATGTATCTTAATTACCATAGTATGTAAGTAAATGAAATGTTTTGCTTCAGATAAAAAAGCTGATATAACTTGTTAAGAGTCATATATGAAAATGATGACTTATAATCTTGTCTAATATTGAATGAATTTAAAGTAATGTAGTTTTGGTAGAGATTTGAAGCCACAGAATGTTTGGCAGACAACAATAGTTTATCACTGATGTAGTCAAACCAAAAGTTTTCAGATCAACTAAAGACAGCTAATGTCGGTTCCATTGTAAGATCGCAGCTGGTAAATATTGTTTCCTCCGCTACTAGTGTAGAAGAAAAGGGTTAGTAGCTATATCTTCAAATCTCTGTTAATTTATTTATTTTAATGGTTATCAGTATAACTACACAAAATAGATGTTGGATTCTTGGTTAATGTGTCCTAATGTTTTTGTAATAGATTTTTATTATTTCTTGCAACATTTGTTAATATTTCTGGATATCACTCGAGAAGGACTAAAACTTGAATCTAGTCTTTTTCGCAACTTTGTTCATAATTCTTCAGTGAAGGTACAAGTTTAGAGGATACATTAACTCATTATTGTTTTTCTATGAATGTTATGCAAACCTTTAGTTGCCATCTATAATTTATTGTAAGAAAATTGAAGCTAATATCATGGGAGGTTGTTAACCAATTTATTGTAATATAAGTCACACTATTTCTCTTTCTGTTTTCTCCCTACTTTTTGTATCAAGTTTTTAAGTAGTATTTTAATATTTATTGATGAATTTGGATTCTTGTTCGTCTCTAAAAGTCAATCTATGACTAGGATTGTTGCTTGTCTATGAAGCTATTTTAGGACCACATTATCGTCTCTAAACATTTACTATGACTAGGTTGTGGAAGGTCACAAATAACTATTAACGACTTGAAATCTAAATATAAATTGTCTATTTGAGACTAGATATCTAGTTTATAAAAAAAGATATAATGACCATATTTTTACTTGTCTCAAAAAACATATAGGGACAAGGCTTTTAATCTCATCCTAATTGACTATTAGAAAATAAAGTATTTGAAACGAGTGCATGGTCTATTTTAGACTAGATATTTGGTCTCTAAAAAGGCTATAACGATCATAATTTTCCCCATCTCAAAAAACATTTAGCAACCAGCCTTTTAATCTAGTCCTAATTGACTATTAGCGAAGGAAGCATTTGTGACCAGTAGCAACCATACTTTTCTGGTCCAAATTACTCAGTTGGGACTAGATTTGAACTTTTAGGGACAAGGTTTCCCTTCCTTATTAGACAATTTTTTTCTTGTAGTGTCTCTAAGGGGTGTCTTTATCATCTTATGAGAGTTAGGTATGCAGAGTCCAAGGACCTTCCCATAGAGTTGGTTCCGGTGGTAAATGAGTTTATTGTGACGTCCTTTGTGTTGACCAATGTACTGGCCATCTTCATGAATCTTATGAATACAGCCTTCAAACCCTACCTCGATTTATTTTTTTTGTCTTCATTGATGATATTTTGATCTATTCACATAGTGAGAAGGAGTATATGGACCACTTGAGGGTAGTGCTACAATGATTTAGGGAAGAAAGGTTGTATGCCAATTATGAAAAATGTGAATTTTGGTTAAAAGAGGTTTTCTTCATAGATCATGTGGTGTCAGGGGATGGTATTAAAGTGGATACTCAAAAGACGGATGTGATCAAACATTGACCTAGACCATTGACCCTGTCGGATATTAAGAGCTTCTTAGGCTTAGCAGGTTACTATGGAAGGTTTGTGAATGGATTCTCTTCTATTGTTTCTCCCATGAAAATGTTGACTCAAAAGAAGTCCAAGTTTGTGTAGACTGGTGAGTGTGAAAAGAGTTTCCCAACATTGAAAGATAAGCTTGCATCCGCTTTTATATTATCACTACCAGAAAGGCTAGAAGGATTTGTTGTGTATTTTGATGCTTTAGTTTTGGTTGTATGTTGAAGCAAAATGGTAAGGTGATAGCCTATAATTCCAGACAACTCAAAGTATATCAAAAGAACTACCCTAACCATGATCTTGAACTAGCTATCACGGTATTTGCTTTAAAGATTTGGTGTTATTATTTGTATAGGATATATATTGATGTGTTCACCAATCATAAGGGTCTCCAATATGTGTTCACTTAAAAATATCTCAACTTGAGGCAAATAAGGTGGTTACAACTTCTTAAGAATTATGATATGAGTGTGCATTATCATCCCGGTAAGGCTAATATGGTGGTGGATGCTTTGCATAGGGTGTCGATAGGTAGCCTAGCTCATATTGATGATAGTGGAAAAGGAGTGGCTAGGAAGGTCCACTGTTTGGCTAGATTGAGAGTAAGATTGGAAGAAGTTGATAATAGGGGTGTTGTTATTGTTGATGGTTCTAAATCTTCATTGGTTAAGGAGGTGAAAGCTAAGCAAGATCTTGACTCTACTTTGTTATGACTGAAGGCATTGGTAAAAGGGGGAAAGGTGGAGGTTTTCTCCCAAGGGAGATATGGTGCCCTTAGATACCAAGGTATTTTTTATGTGCCTTGTATGATGGCTTGAGAGAAAGGATTCTTGATGAGGCTCATGGTTCTTCTTACTCTATTCACCATTGGGGAGGTATGAAGAGGGACATTGCCAAATTTATTTCCAGTTGCTAACAAGTCAAAGCCAAACACCAAAGGCCAGGTGGCCTAGCCCAAGACATAGAGATTCCAACTTGGAAGTGGGAAGAGATTAATATGGATTTTGTGGTTGGGTTGACCAAGACTAGAAAGGGTTTTGATTCTATTTGGGTTGTGATTGATAGGATGACGAAATTAGCTCACATTTTACCGGCTAAGAGCATATATGGTGCTGAAGATTATGCTAAGTTGTACATTCAAGACTTGGTGAGGTTGCATTGTGTTCCTTATTCTATCATATCGGATCATGGTGCATAATTCACATCGCATTTTTTTAGGTCTTTCCAAAGGGATCTTATTACAAAAGTTAAACTTAGTATGGACTTTCACCCTCAAACTGATAACCAAGCCTAAAGAACTATCCAAACTCTTGAGGATATGCTTAGGGCTTGTATTTGAAGTTCAAGGATAGTTAGAATGATCATCTTCCATTGGTTGATTTTTCTTATAACAATAGTTATCATTCTAGCATTTGTGTGGCTCCTTTTGAGGCTCTGTATGGTAGACAATATAGATCATCGGTTGGGTAGTTTGAAATTGGAGAGATGGATTTGTTGGGTTCGGATCTAGTTATAGATGCTATGGAGAAGGTAAGAATAATTAGAGAAAGGTTGAAAAGAGCCCAAAGTCGCCAAAAGTCTTATGCGATGTAGAAAGAGGGAGCTTGAGTTTAAGGTTGGTGATTGGGTCTATTTGAAAGTGTCGCCCATGAAGGTTTTAGTTCATTTTGGTAAGAAGGTAAGTTAAGCCCTAGATATGTGGGACCTTAGAGGGTGATGAGTAGGATTGGTAAGGTGGCCTACGTGTTGGATTTGCCTAGTCAAATAGAATTGGTTCATCCAGTCTTTCATGTATCTTTGTTGAGGAAGTGTGTGAGTTATTGTATTGCTCTTGTGTCTCTTAATGTTATGGTGGTAGTTGAAGACAACTTGACATATTAAGAGGTTCCAGTATAGATCATGGATAGGCAAGTGAAGAGGTTGAGGAACAAGAATATTGCTTCCATTAAGGTACTTTGGAGGAATCAACAAGTCGAAAGTGCTACATGGAAGGCCGAAGAGGACATGCAATAAGGATATCCTTATCTCTTCAATCCTACTCAACACTAAGGTACTAATTATAAGACTTCTATATGATTTCATGTCTCAATCTCCAGCCCCTAAGTCATTTGCACGCATTCATGTTTATACCGACAAAGCTCAAGGTGATTCTATACTTATGTTGAGATTTTGAAATGGTGTTTTAAGTGTATTATTGCATTCTCATTGGGGCTGACCTCTTCGTAATTACTCTTCTCATATACATTTTTTTGACATTTTGGGATGAATGTTCCCAAGGAGGAGATATTGAAAGGACCTTAGAATGTGCCTCGAAAGTGCCCAAAATTGTAATTTTCACATATCTCAAAATCCATGTGTCATATCAAAATTCCAATTTCATATTCTTGTACAGGGGGGTCAACTTGAGTGAAAAATGGGTCTAACCCAGATTTAAGAGCAACCGCAAAAGAAATTAGAAATCACCAAAATGTGATTTCCAATGTGTATTCGCACCCCTGGCGTGACGTGCTAAGGGCACAGTACTATGTATTTTTGTGCACTATTTTCCTATCTTGGTCCAAGACTATTGGGTCTTGAGACTAAGTGTTCCCATGCTTGAAAATACCTATACATAGCCTTATTTCATGCTCATATCATTCAAGACATTCCCGAATACTTTCTCAAACACTTAGACAAATATTTTATTCCAAATTTCAAGTCCAAAAACTCATTCGGATCTTAAGGTTGTCATTCAAGCTTCAAGTCTTCATCCCCAATCTTCTTCAAGGATTCTCCAAATTCAAGGTATATGGGTTTCTTTCACCCATGATGCCCAAGCTTTCTTTTACCAAAAATTGCATGATTTAAAGTTGATTTACTCATTGGTCTTACTTATTATGAATTTCATTGCACACTATGTTGGGGTTTCATGAAATTATAATTGTTTTAGCATGTTTTAAGCTATGAATCTAAGATATATTATGAGATTTGATGAAGTGCTTTGATGTCTATTGCTTAAGGGAGTTACGAAGTATCTATTGATGGTTTTATATTGAATTTTCTAGCATAAGTGCACTCTTGAATTGCATGGTTTTACACTAGCACTACATACTCGCTATGTATTTGATAAAATGTTTGGTTAATGTATTTTGAGGAACTGAAGGGCCAATGCATGTGTTATGAGTTGAATGACTTTATGATGATGAATGGAATATATGTATATGATATTCTCCAATATAATGTTGAAAAGTAACCATGCCTTACTTGGGACAGTTAAGAGCTTGAGTAACCATGTCGAGAGGTTTGTACCTTGGTAACCTACGAGTTTTATAATATTGGTCTCTTCTCACACCTTGTCTTATATTCCATGTAATCATATTTTACATAAGCATTGATCATATATGCCATTTTGTTATTATGCTATCTATTGCTTACTATTATGCATTTTTATAATGATGCCTATCTCTTATTGCATTGCATCTTACATACTCAGTACATTCAAACATACTAATGCATGCTCTATGCCTACATGATGTTACCATGTAGGAATCGGAGCCCCACTTGATCATCCTCTTCCACGTGGCTAGTACAATCTATCTCAAAGCTAGTTGGTGAGTCCTCCACTTCGGAGACATTGACTTTGTTCTTATGCTATGTATAAAGACTCCCTTTTCTTTTTATTATGTACTTGACTATGAGGGTGAGCCCGATTGCTTGTCTTTTTCCTAGCTAAGTTCTGTGGTTATAGATATTGTTGGACATGTTATGTGTAATGCTATGAGCTTTGACTCTCCTTTGGCTCTTGATGTTTATGATATGAAAGTTGTTCCTTATCCCCATTTATCCCTATTTATTGTCTCTTATTGTATTTTATTGCTTTCGCGACCAAGGATGTGAATGATATGTTAAGAGGCTTACTTGGGGTCCCTTCGGGTTCTCCACGCACTGTGTCATGTCTAGGCCCTAGGCTTGGATCGTGATAGTTGTGAATTTAGCTACTCATGCTCTGTGTAGATGAAGAAATTACGAATTGAGAAAATATAATTAAACACTTGCATAATGAAATTAAAATAAACAAATCCAAGATTGATGAGAATCACAAGATTGAAGATCAAATTTATCCATAAGGGTTTTGTCACAATCTTCTGTCCCAAGTATTGAGCTCTCCGAGTATAAACCTTAAAAACCCTAAATAATGACATCCACCCCTGAAAAATAACCAAAAAGTACTATTTATTATAATTACAGTTAAGTCCTAAAAAATAGAAAAACTGGTCGGCAAACACCACGAAAGATCTTTACGACTCGTCATGTCTTTTATGACTAGTAGTTGGGATCTCATAGTCAGCTCTTGAGATTTTGGACTTCTCTTCTATGACACAACTTCACAACTCATAAACTAATCTGTGACTTGTATTGCATGTTCGTAAGTTTCAACTTCATCAAATCGTTCTTTACTGGAAAATCTCATGAAACTTATCAATACGACTTATAGAATCTATGCCTCATTGAGCTAATCTTCAAAAATCATCCCTCACTAGAATTTATCATGAGACCTCCTCCCTGACTCGTATAATGTTCTTCAATCCATAGAGGGTCTCATAAATCATCAAAGGTCAGCAACTTCTGCAATTTTTCCCCAAATCATGGTCAACTTGTAATCCTGCAAATCTAAACAAAAAAACACATAAAACCCACAAATATTGCATTGAGAACACAAAATATTCTAGGTTTTAAGCTTGAAAAATTATGGTATTTTGGCAACACATCAACACCCTCAACTGAAAATTATTGCTTGTCCTCAAGTGATGACTCAATCTATATAAACAATACAATAACACATAGACCTCAACTTAATGGCATATATCACATACAATTCAAACTCAGATATCCATACCAACTTTTTAAAATAGAATCAAATAGCTATTTAGCAAACCAATGCAAACTGGTTCATGTGACAATATAACTATGACAACCAAGGGGTTATCAACAGTCTACAATCACTAAACAAGTTAAATGCTAACAATACGATCCAAGTGCCCTTACAGAAAGAAGTCTCATATCACACAATCAATGATGATTTCATGTTTCACCTTGGGTCTATGCGAAACATTCACTCTCACAAAAGATATTCATATATGATGACTAATACCATAGGCTTGCTCCTATACTTATGACTCATACCTTCAACTAAGTGGAGTAGGATCAATTTAGGACTTTTTGCTTATAACGTAGGCTCAGGGGCCTTTGGTATGATATTTTAGGAGAATAGTGACTAATGGCCCTCCTTGAAACTGCATTTTTCTACATTTTTTCCCTACCAACTCTGTCCTTTTCGCCTTATTTTCCCTTTTTCCTTATTCAAGATTTGTCGGGTGCTTTCTTCTAATTTTTTTAGCTTTTTGCCTTGTTTTCACACTTCATTTTGGTTTTTCGCTCAGTCAAAGGCATCTTTTATTTTTTCTTGTACCTGGTATATGATTTTTCTTCTTTTTCTCCTCCTTCCTAACTCTCCCCCTTATTTTTGCAATTTTACACTCATACTAGCCAACCTCAACTTAGACTTTTAGACTATGTTAAAGTGCAGAACATCTATCCTTTGAACCAGGGCCCCTTTTGGTAGGCACCCTCAACATAGGAATTTTACCTCAATCAATGTTTACAATGCTTAAGGAAAGACCAGGGCAAATTTCAAGTTCTTTTACTAGATAAGATGAGGTTAATCAGGTGTTTAGAATGAATTGATATATACAAGGCTCAAATATTTTGAACAAGGGATATATCATCATTTCGTTGGTTATTTTTAGGCTAAAATGGACTATTTTAGAACAAAGGCCTAATGACCTTTCCTAATCCATTCAATATACAATCTAACTTACAGTAATAGGGCATATTCGGAATTATCACAAAATACATGAAGCTAGTAAAGATAAGCTCACACTCCCATGGTATTGCCTACATTATCAACAAAAGACTCACAGATCATGCTTTCTATCTCAATTTACCCTCAATTATCAGAATAAATATTGTCAAATGCCTAAACATGCAAGGTTAATATCTAACTACTACTAAACTTTTTGGTGGATACATTTTTCAAAACAGAACATAAAAACATGCTATATACCACAAGTATTGATACTATATGCTACAAATATTATCTAAACATCCTAAAAGTTCAGTTCAATAAAAATTAAATATCCACAGGAAAAAAGAACACAGACATAAAAACCTTGAGATCAAAAATTTGGGTAGTTATGGACCATAAGCTACTCAGACTTTACTAAGGCTCAAAACTACCGACACCCCATTGAAAAAGATATACATTGTCTCCAATGCACAAAATCAATCAAAAAGAAATCATAAGAGGTCTAAAACATACCTCTCCGCCTAAGCGTCAGGGCCCACCTTGGGTTGCCTCCCAAGGAACTCCTGATTCGTTATCGCAGCACGACATAGATAGCTTGAGTACTCAGATTTTCTCAAGATCCTATTACTCCACTATCTTTAACTCTTCCATATTTCCAAGGTATAGCTTGACCCTTTGGCCATTTACTTTGAAAGTTCCTCTATTTTGTTTCTCTAATTCAATGGCCCTATGATCAAACATATGTGCTACTATAAAGAGTCCTAACCATCTGGATTTGAGCTTCTTACGGAACAATTTTAGCCTAGAATGGTACAGCAGTACCAAGTTCCCTGGTGATAATTGCAGTTCTCTATGCGATGGTCATACTTTACTTTTATTCTTTGTTTATACAAGGCTGACCTCTCATATGCTTTCATCCAAAATTCATTAAGCTCATTAATTTGGCTCATCAAGAGTTTGTTGCATCATTCCAATCTAGATTCAACTTCTTCAATGCCCACATTGCTTTATGCTCAAGCTCCACTAGCAAGTGACATGCTTTCCCAAAGGCAAGTTGGTAGGGAGACATGCCTATAAGGGTCTTGAATGTTGTTCGGTATGCGCATAAAGCATTATCTATCTTTACGGGACCAATCTATGTGATTGCATTCATAGTTTTGGATAGAATATGTTCAATTTCATAATTGGACACCTCCACCAGCTTATCATCTGAGGATGATAAGGCATCGCCACTCTATGTTTCACACCATACTTAACTCCAGAAGAGTTTTAAAAGCCTATTGCACAAGTGAGAACCTGAATCACTAATGATTGTTTGAGGGGTGCCAAACCTTGAGAAAATATTCTTTTTTAGAAATATTGTGACACTTTTACCCTCAGTTTTAGGTAGAGGTAACCTCTCTACCTACTTTGATACATAATCCATAGTAACTAAGATATGTTTTTTTCTATGTGAGCTAACAAATGGTCTCCTAAAATATATCCCCCATATATCAAATAACTCGATCACCATAATGGGTTTAGAGGGAGCTCATGCTTGTAGGAAACCCTACCTCTTTTTAGCACATGTCATAAGTTTTGGTATAGTCATGGGCATCTTGGTGGATGGTGGGCCAAAAGTATGCACATTGTAAGATCTTGTGGGCTATTCAAATCCCACTATGATATCCACTCATTAATGATGAGTAGCATGCCTCAAGTATACTTATCATCTCAACCTAAGGAATATAGTGATGAATAATTCCATCAGCACATACTCGGAACAAGTATGAGTCATCCCAGAAGAACTTCCTCATATTAGCCATAAACTTCTGACGCTGATATGTGTTTAGGTAGGGTGGCACGATATCGCTCACCAAGTAGTGGGCATAATCTGCAAACCAAGGTATCAGATTATAAGATGCAATCTCGTCAGTAAAAGAATCATTTATCTCCAATATGTCATCAAATTTCATCATTGCTCTATCTTCCAATTTGGAGAGGTGATCTACAACCTAATTTTTTGTACCTATTTTGTCAATGACATCAAAGTTAAACTTTTGCAAGAGAAGCCCTCATCTTATCAACCTTGGCTTTGGATTCTTCTTATCTATCAAATATTTAAATGTTGAGTGGTAAGTATGCACCACTGCTTTGGCCCCTAATAGAAATGACATGAGAATGCAAAGACCAATGCGAATAACTCTTGTTCTGTGATAGTATAATTCTTCTGGGCTTTATTTATGGCTTTGCTGGCATAATATGTGGGATGTAAAATCTTCTCCTTTTGTTATCCCAATACCACACGTAGAGCAACCATACTTGTGTCACACATTATCTCAAAGGGCTTGGACTAGTCTAGAGCCACAATGATTGGCGCTAAGATCAACCTCTTCTTTGTTTATTCAAAGGCTTTTAGACATGCATCATCAAACATGAAATTAACATATTTCTCCAATAATTTGCACAAAGGGTGTGAAGCTTTAGAGAAGTCTTTTATGAACCACTGATAGAATCTTACATGCCTCAAGAAACTCCTCATACCCTTTACTGAGATGGGTGGTGGGAGCTTCTCAATCACCTCCCCTTTAGCTTTGTCGACCTCAATGCCTTTGCCAAATATCTTGTGCCCCAACATAATACCATCTTTCACCATAAAGTGACCCTTTTTCAAATTTAGTACCACATAACTTTCTATGCATCTTTGAAACACATCATGTAGGTGCTTCAAAACAATCCTCAAATGAGTTCCCAACCAGACTAAAGTCAACCATGAAGACTTCAATAGTTTTTTCTACCATGTATGAGAAAATGGACATCATGCATCTCTAAAATATTATTGGGCATCTTCTTGAATGCGAAGGTTCTATAGAGGCATGTAAATATAGTATTCTCCTGATCCTATGGGATAATAATGATCTGATTATAGCCTGAATACCCATCAAGAAAATAGTACCACCCCTTTTTTCTAGACTATCCAGCATCTGATCTATAAATAGCATAGAAAAGTCATCCTTCTCTATCGAGGCATTGAGCTTTTTGTAATCCATGCATACCCTTCATCCTGTGACTGGCCACATTGGGATTAACTCATTGTTGGCATTGGGTAGCACTGTGAACCCCTCTATCTTTGGTACATACTACACCTAGTTTACCCATTCACTATTGGCAATTGGGTAGATTACTCCTGCATCCAATTATTTAATAATTCTTTAGCATAACATCTTGCATAGGAGGTTTTAGGAACCTTTGATGTTAAATGCTTGGCTTGTAGTCCTTAAGAAATTAGATTTTGTGTGTGCATACCCCAGGAGGGATACCTATAATGTCTGCAATCATCCATCTGATGGCCTTATTGAATTGTTTGAGCACCATCACAAGGGAATCTACTACCTTATCATTCAAATCTACAACCATTATGACCGACAAGGTGTTCTCGGCTCCCAAAATGCATATTTTAGATATGCTGGAAGGGTGCTTGAAGATCATTCAATTCTAACACCAGTGGGTCTTCTATGGAAGGCTTTATGGGTGCTGACTCCCAATTCTACGAATCCAGTTCTATCGTAGTTTGGAGCCTAGGACATAAGACAACACTAGAGCATTTATGGTCTTCTTATAGTTTAGGATATCATCACCATCGAAATTAATGAACACTACCTCCAAAGTGTCAACATTGAATCTTACCTCATGTGATACTTCTGGCTCAGCATCATCAATAGTCTCGATAACATAAACCACTCTCATAGCATTATCTTCCTGGCTTGCTGACACTCGCTGAACACAACCTTAGCCTTAGAAAATCTGAACTTGAGTTAGCACTTGTCTATATCCACCAAGCTACGACCAATGTATAAGAATGGTCGTTCCAAGATAATAGGAACTTCAAAACCAACTTCACAATCAAGGATCACAAAGTCTGCAGGGAATATGAATTTCTCAACTTTAACTAGCACATTATAAAGTATCCGTACAGGCTTCATCATCGTTCATCCTCCATTAACAATCGTATGCTAGTTGGAGTAGGAGCTCCTAATCCAAGGTTCTTGTAAGCTGTAAAAGGCATCAAATTGATACTGACACCTATATCACATAATGCCCTTGCAAACTCTACATCTCCGATGGAACAAGACATGGTAGAATCACCTGCATTTTCATGCTTCTGAACCAAGAACTTTGTAGTGGTAGCACTTCAATATTAAAGCTCTTGAGAAAGATCCTGACTCACAGTGCGCATTTTGGTAACCAAGTCCTTCATATACTTTGCATAGCTCGATATTTTCTCCAAAGCCTCAATGAGAGAAATATTGGTAGATAGTTTCTTAACAAAAATCCCCAATAAATATTCTTCAAAAATTCCATAATCTTAATTTTCATATATCTAAAAATTCATGCGTGATATCAAAAATCAAATTTCATATTCTTAATCAGGGACAAAATTGAATGGAAATGGGTATAACCCCACTTTAGAGGACCCATAGTAAAAAATAATTTTCGTAAAAATTTGACTTCCAATGGCCAACCGTTCCCTGGCCGCGACGCACCAGGGGCGCGAATCAATATTGAAGGGTGATCCCAGAAAGTGTCTTGGTCTCTGCTTCATTCTATGTTTAGATATATTATTGGAATATTATGATGTATTTATGATATGAACTTGACTCGTTATGCTTTTATGATTATTAAAGACTTCTCTTAGTCCTGCTTCCCTTTTTATACTATCTCTTTTGTTGTTTACTTTTCTTTCATGACCAAGGATATGTGATTGATATACTAAAAGGTTTTTTTGGGACCCTTTGGGTTCCCATTCACTTGTCATATCTACTTCCTAAGCTTAGGTCATGACAAACTTTGTTATTAGAGCACTAGGTTGTTAATGGTCACCAGAATCCAACACATCGCGTCGATTAGAGTCTTATTCATAGTTATAAAGCGCGCCACAACTATTAATGGGAGGTTATGAGCCATTTTAGGCTATGAGGGGGGTCCCAAGATAAGTTGCGAGATGCTATTGCAATGTTGGCTCATGCTATGACCAACCAAATCAACCAATGGGCCCAAGCCTCTCATGCTCCCACTCCAACTTATAGGGTGAGTGATTTCACTAAAATGAAGCCACTAAAGTTCCGTGGATACAAGATGGATGAGTATCCCCAAGAGTTCATAGATGAGTATACAAGGTGTTATCTATCATGGGAGTTAATTAGGAGGAAAAGGAAGGTTAGCGGCCTACCAACACAAAGAGGTGGCTTAAATTTAGTTTAGACAATGGAAATTTGAGAAGGGCAATGATGATGCTATCCCTTGGGAATAGTTCAAAGCTGCATTTCTCAATTGGTACTTTCTTATAGAGTTAAGGGAGGCTAAGATGGAGGAGTTTAGGAACCTTAATCAAGGTTCCATGAGTGTAAGGGAGTATGCGCTCAAGTTCAACCAACTCTCCAAGTATGCTCCACAATTGATTGTCGAACCTAGATCAAGGATGAAAAAATTTGTGTTGGAAGTGTCCAACTTAGTTAATAAGAAATGTCGTACTGCTATTCTAGTAAGTGATATGGATTTCTCTCGCCTCATGACTTATGCCAAACGACTAGAGGGGAAAAAGCTTGGAAAAAGAAGGAATGGTGAGTCCAAGAGGGCTCATTTTGAAGGTGGTTTCCAAAATTCTAAAGGTGACTGGTTTGCTCAAGGCCACAAGTTCTAAGGCTAAGGGTCTTCCAATGCTCCCAATAAGAGATTTGCCAATGATAATCGAATATTAGTAATAATAGAGGAATGATAAAGCCTAGATGTCCAAGCTGTGAAAAAAATCATAGTGGTCCATGTTTGAGGAAGTCTAATGGTTGCTTTGGTTGTGCTGATATTGGTCACAAAGTTATTAATTGTCCACATGCACAAAACAATGGTTGAGATGATCGTCCACAAGTCCAAGATGCAAATGCAGGTCAAAGTGGAAGAGGAGGCCAACAAAGGGGTGCACCAACGCAAAATAGATACTATGCTCTTCAAGAGAGGCAAGGAGTGAATAAGATGCCCAATGTTGTCACCAGTATGTTAAAAGTTTTTTATTTTGATATGTATACATTGATAGACCCGCGTGCCACTCTTTCTTTTATTACTCCTTTTGTTGCAAAAAAGCTTCATGTTAGTCCTAAATTGTTGCATGAAACTAATGAACTATCTACCCCCCTTGGTGAGTCCATTGTTGCTAAAAGAGTCTATAGAAATTATCCCATGTTCATTTTGCATAAAATCTTGCCTTGTGATTTTGTTGAATTAGATATGGTGGATTTTGATGTCATTCTTTAGATGGATTAGTTGCATGAATATTATGCTTCTGTTGATTATAGAACCCATAGGGTTCAATTCCAATTCCCTAATGAACCCGTCCTTTAGTGGGAAAGTTGTAATATGGGGTCAAAGGTTGATTCATTTCTTGCCTTAAAGCCCAAAAGTTGATTTCTAAAAGATGTCTCTATCATCTTGTGAGGGTTAGGGATGTTGAGTCCAAAATCCTTTTGTCGTTAATGAGTTTCTTGATGTCTTTCTCGATAAACTTCTTAGTATTGCTCCCGAAAGGGAAATAGACTTTGGTATAGACCTCCTTCGCGATACTCAACCCATTTTTGTTCTCCCTTATCGTATGGCCCCGGTGAAGTTGAAGCAATTAAAGAAGAAATTGAGGAATTTGTTGGAGAAGGGTTTTATAAAGCCTAGTAAGTTACCTTAGGTTGCGCTGGTGTAGCTTGTGAAAAAAAAAGGTTCTCTTAGAATGTGCATTGATTACCAGTAACGTAATAAGGTCACCATAAAGAACAAGCACCCTTTACCAAGGATTGATGAGCTTTTTGATCAACTTTAAGGGGCTAGTCACTTTTCTAAGATTGATATTTTGTTCGGATATCACCAAGTAAAAGTGAGGGAGTGTGACATTCCTAAGATGACTTTCTGGACTAGGTATAGGTACTTTTAGTTTGTGGCGAATGTCCTTTGGGTTGAATAATACACCTACTATATTTATGGATCTTATGAATAGGGTCTTTAAGCCCTACCTTTACATGTTTATGGTAGTTTCTATTGATGATATATTGATTTATTCCCATAAGGAGAAGCATGTGGATCACTTGAGGATGGTGTTGCAAATCTTGAGAGAGGAGAGGTTGTATGCAAAATATGACAAATTTGAGTTTTGGTTGAACGAGGTTGCTTTTCTAGGGCATATGCTGTTGGGTGATGGCATTATGGTGGATCATATGAAGATGAAAGTGATTAGAAATTGTCCTAGACCTTTGATTCCATCAGATATTAGAAAGTTTCTTGGGTTTGCAGGTTATTACCAGAGGTTTGTGAATGGCTTCTCTTTTATACTTCTCCTATGATTAAATTAACACAAAAGCAGATGAAATTTTTGTGGACTGATGAGTGTGAAAAGAGTTCCCAAACTTTGAAAGATAAGCTTGTCTTCACTCCTATCTTGTCACTATCGGAAGGGTTGGAAGTTTTTTTTATATATTGTGATGCCTTAAGAATTGGTTTGGGGTGTGTCTTGATGCAAAGTGGTAAGGTGATACCATATGCCTCTAGACAACTTAAGGTGCATGAGAAGAATTATCCAACCTATGATCTTGAATTGGTAGCCATAGTATTTTATTTGAAAATTTGTCGTCACTACTTGTATAGGGTTCATGTTGATGTGTTTACTGATCACAAGAGTCTCCAATATATGTTCACCCAAAAAGATCTTAACTTGATACAAAGAAGGTGGTTGGATCTCCTTAAAGATTATGATATGAGTATGCATTATCACCTCGACAAAGCCAATGTTGTGGCTGATGCTCTAAGTAGGGTGTCTATGGATAGTCTAGCTCATATTAACGATGGTGGCAAAGAGGTTGCTAGAGAAGTTCATCGTTTGGCTAGATTGGGGGTTAGGTTTGATAAAGTTGATAATGGGGGTGTAGTGGTTGTTGATGGTTCTAAATATTCTTTTCTTGAGGAGGTAAAGGCAAAACAAGATCTGACCCCACCTTGCTAGAGTTGATGGCCTTGGTGAGAGATGGTAAAGTGGAGGTTTTCTCTTAATGGGGAGATGGTACCCTTAGGTACCAAGGTACATTATGTGTGACAAATATAGATGATTCGAAAGAATTGATCTTGAAGGAGTCCCATAATTCATCCTATTCCATTTACCCCAGTTCTACAAAGATGTATAGAGACTTGAGGGAGGTGTATTGGTGAGGTGGTATGAAGAGGGATATTGCCAAGTTCAAATCTGGATGTCACAATTGCCAACAAGTGAAGCCTAAACATCAAAGGCTAGGTGGCCTAGCCTAAGATATAGAAATTCCTACTTTGAAGTGGGAAGATATCAAAATGAATTTTATGGTTGGGTTGCCTATGTCTATGAAACCTTTTGACTCTATTTGGGTTGTTGTAGATAGAATGACAAAGTTGGCTCACTTCCTACTAATCAAAACTACTTATGTTGCCAAAGATTATGCCAAGTTGTATATACATGAGTTAGTTAGATTGCATGGGGTGCCCTTGTCTATCATTTTGGATTGTGGTGCTCAATTCACTTCTCAGTTTTGGAGGTCGTTCCAAAGAGGTCTTGGTACCAAGGTTAAGCTTAGCACGATATTTCATCCTCAAACAGATGGCTAAGCCGAGACGATTATCCAAACTCTTGAAGATATGCTTAGAGCTTGTGTTTTGTAATTTAAGGGTAGTTGGGATGAAAACCTTTCATTCATTAATTTGCTTACAATAGTAGCTACCACTAAAGCATTAATATGGCTCCTTTGAAACTCTTTATGGTAGGCATTGTAGATCCCTGGTTGGATGATTTGGAGTGCCTGAGATGGCCTTGCTGGGTTCATATTTGGTAATGAAAGCCTTGGAGAAGGTGAGTTTGATAAGCAAGAGATTGAAGATACCCCAAATTATACAAAAGTCCTACTCTGATATGAGGAGAAGAATCTTGCGTTTAAGGTTAGTGATTGGGTTTATTTGAAAGTCCCACCTATGAAGCATGTGGTTCGATTTGGCAAGAAATGGAAATTAAACCCAACGTTTATAGCTCCTTATAAAGTTTTGAGGAGAGTGGGTAAGATTGCTTACGAGTTAGAGTTGCCTATGGAGATGAATATGGTTCACCTGGTCTTCCATGTGTCGATATTGAGAAAGTACGTGGGTGAACCAAGTGCTATAATGCCCTTGGATGTTGTCAGTATTGTAGAAGATAATTTGACTTATAAGGATGTCCTGGTGGAAATTTTAGATAGAGAAGTGAAGAGGTTGAGAAACAAAGATGTAACTTCCATCAAGGTCCTTTGGAGGAACCAACAAGTTGAAAGTGCCACATAAGAAGCCGAGGTGGACATAAAAGTGATACCCATACATCTTCACTCTATTCAAGCCGAAGGTACTAGTGTTTCCTATATGATTTCAAGTCTTAAGTTTCATCCGTTATGTTATTTTGCATGCATTTATATTTATGTTGAAAAGTCTATGGTGATTTTGACATTCATGTTGAGATTTTTGAAAATGATGCTTAAGTGAATCTGTTGGATTCATGTCAGGTTGAAATCTTAACGATTACTTCTCTTATATACATTTTTTTAACATTCAAGAATGAATATTCCCAAGGGGGAGATACTGAAACGCCCCAAAAATATGTTACAAAAATGCCCATAATTGTAATTTTCATATATCTCAAAATCTGTGCATGATTGTCACGCCCTAAAGTCCCATTGGGGCGGACTGGCACCCGTTATCGATAAGGCTCGGGAGAACCAACCTGTAACTATATGCATCCTATACGTATTATAGGGCTTTCTACCTTTAACATGCCTTTAAGCTGATAAATAGTGATAACCAGACCAAAGGAAATACATGTGACTAGGTCGTTGGGGCCACGTGTCTAAACTGCGAGACATGACTTCATTATATTTTACATAGTATACAAAGCCTTTAAATAGAGAAAACATCTGGTAAGGGTCTGTACAGGCCCCGCCTCAACAAACTATGTAATAAAAACATGTAAGCTCTAGACATCTACAAAGCCCCGAAATAACCTAGAGCTTGGTGACAGCAGCAGAATATCCTGTACTCCTACTGGGGAGATCTACTAGCACCTGTACCTGCAGCATGAAATGCAGGTCCCCCGTAAGGGATGTCAGTACGAGATAATGTATTGAGTATGTAAGGCAGAAAATATTGTATACGACATAATAACTCAAGTGAAACTGTACACTGTATAGCATAAAAGACTACCTTTATTTATATTGTAGGATCGTGTACTTTATGTGCTTTATATTGCTTTACCTTTACTGTAGAATCTGTACTATAAAATTTGTGCATAGCTGTAATACAAATGACTAACTGATCAGTGGTGAAACTATATCAAGTTCGTCCCTGGCTAGGTTATACTAAACCCCTCGGGCTACCCCCCTTTGATAGGATCATCCATGGCTAGGTTATACTCAACCCCTTTGGGCTACCACCTATCAGAAACTATATGTTGTATCTTTCAATTACCTTTGAGATGATTCTTTTGGTAGCCATAATATTGGAGCCGTAGGACTGTATAGGTAACATGTGACATGTGGATAATCACACAAGACAACATGACAATGAAAAGAGTACATTACGTAAATAATA
>JAOTQJ010198544.1:0-20350 GCA_025642045.1 Solanum sejunctum | reverse complement strand
CTTCTTAGTTGGGTTTTGGGTCCAAAAGGCCAAGTTATTTGTAGTGTGCTTTGGACGTTTTTAAATTCTCCTTGGACGGAAAATAAGGTCCATTTATGATGCTTAAACATGTGGCAAAGTTATATCCTTAATATGGAATTTATTTGTAATCAAACTTGAACCAATTCGGTGTCGAGTCTCATCTCCGTTTTAGCTATCAATTTTAAACTAAGAAAGTAGGTGACTAACCTACTAGATTATTAAGTAATAAAATGACCTCAATCATTTTACTTAGAATAAGGCTAATATATCCTCAATTTAACATCAACACATATACACCCTCAATCCTCTTAAGCATTTAGACTCACATATTGCCCGTTAAGACGAGATTTAAGCACTTTCAAGAATTGACGCTAATTTGACCAAAGCATAACATGATTTATTTATATAGCATTAGTACATGTAAAATATGGGGTGTTACATCAGGATATCCAGCTGTTGTTACCAAGATTCAGGTTATTTTAGGGTTTTTGTCTGGAGGTTATATTTTAGTATTATGTTGTTAGTCAAGGCAGGGCCTGTCCCGACCCTTATCAGATACATTTTCTTATTTAGAGGCTTTGTAGACTATGTAAATTAAAGTGTATTCATATCTCGTACTTTAAACACTGTGGCCTAAATGAACTAACCATATGCATTTCCCTTTTGGCTTGTTATAACTGTTTATTTTCTTAAAGGCATGTCAAACATAAAAATTTCTCATAACATGTATACAAAGTGCATAGGTACAGGTTGATTCTCCCGAGCCTTATTGGTAACGAGTGCCATACACCCTAACGGGACTTTGGGCATGATATTTTTTCATGGAAAAACTATTGAATAACTAATTTCTAACCTATTTCTTTAAATCTCATTGACTAAATTATGATTTTAATATAGAATTTGTGTATTTATCACACTTTGCTTGCTAACACTAAATCATTGATTATGACTTCATGTTAAGTCTATTTGTAAAATAATTTCACCATTGAAGTCCTTATTACTTGGGGAACATTTTCATGTATTAATTTTTGAACTTCAAGCACTTTTTCTAGCATAAGATTTTAGACTATTTTTTGCTTTTTGCCTGAATTTCTTGATTTTAGTGTCTTTAATTCTGTAATATGATTGTGATGCTATATTTGACTATATTGTGGTGGTTTAGAGTATCATAGAAAGCGAAAAGTCATGGATTTGACTTGATTTGAGACTTCTTGTATGAAAAGTGAACTTCTAACTTTTTATTAAGTATATGTAATGAACCTATAGGTCAATTCTATGTTTTTGTATTATTTATGCTATTCTGAGCATTTGCATATCGACCTTGGACTTATTATGACATATTGTGATTGTCTGAATAGTGGTTGGGTGTTTCGATTTGGAATTGTGCAAGTTTACAGGTTAGTGATAAAATTGCTAAAATGTATTTTCTATTAAAATTCTAGTAAACATCCTCAGAATGGGATTCTTGTGGTTACATTAATTCTGTAATGGTCGATTTATGTTAGGAGAGTGGTCGATTTGAGAATGGAGGATTCTGGGGTTATTTTGACCTAAAAAGTAAAAAGGATGTAGAAACCCAACTTAACATGCTTAGAGTCAAAAACTGATGGCATCGCAAACTCTAGAGTGTAGAAAATAGTCTAAAATGACCCTTTGTCAGCTGATGAGGTCATCTAGTTGCATTTTTACCCCCATGATTCCTTCAGCTAACTTGGTCAGAAAGAAGTGAGGTGCACATTTTTTTGTAGAAGGCTCCATTGGGAAATTCAACTGCATCATTAGATCTAATATATTGAAATTACTGTGGTAATACTATTCATTAGACATCTCATGCCTAGGGAAATGACCCAAAGAAGTTTAGGACTTAGTTGTTGTAGGACCGGATAAGTTAACCCTCAGTAGTGTCATTGCGAGTGCGATGTTGATAGAGTCCCATGTTCGCAGAGCCTTAGGCATATCCATGGAGGCTTGGCTCAGCCAAGGCACCATGTTCATAGAGAAGGGGTGAGTCCTATATAACAACCTTCCCCAATGTTTTCTCCTATTCCCTAACTTATAAAAAGGAAATTTCAATTTTGTTTTTGGAAATCCAAGGGTCCCCATGACTCAAAATTCCACAAGGAACATTGTGGTGAGGCTGAAATTAGGATTTGATACATATTTTCAGATTATTTCTCTATTTTAGTTGTTGTTGCTCTCGATCTTAGCAGAAAAATCTGTATGTTGATAACGTAACCAAATCTTGACAAAATTGAATGAAATTTTAGGATAGATTATTCTACGTTGTGAGGGGAACCTGATAGTTAGCTAGATGTAGGCTGTAGTCCTTCGATTTTTGAGAATTTAGACTAAGAAAGTTTGAAAGGAATGTTCTCGCCATGAAATTTTTCCCTTTGTTTTTGGGTGATTTCTCAAATTTTTTGGGGCCTGTTTAAAGTCGAATTTTTGTTTGTGGGTTTGGAATGCCATGGGGGTCATTTTTGAAATTTGTGTTTAGGATTTTGGATGTAGGGCCTATTTTTCCTATTTTAGACCCTTTTTACCTAATTTCACTCATTTCTTGAGATAATACAGTCTACTGATCACGATGACATTGTAAATTATATTTTTAATAGTGTCAGCCCACTGATCATGATGACATTGTAAGTTATGCAGCTATGGAAGACTGTCAGCATAATTTGACTGATTTAGAGTTGAGGTGACTTTTTCTAGGTAGGCTATGCTTATCCTAAACCATAGACTGAGTGAGGTCATATGCATCCTGAGCCTGAATTGTATGTGAAATGCTAGTTGTCTCTGACGTACTTAGTATTGTGGTTGTGAGATTGTAATCTATATGGTTGACTGTGAATACTATAATTTTAATGCTTGTATGTATATATTTATATATCGGTACTATTGAGTGCAAGGAGGCCTAGTAAGGGATGTATGTGGGCTGATATCATGTGCAAGTATGCATTTCGATCTAATTGATGTTTATCTGTATATGTTGCCTGATATTGATGTGATAGAATAACTGTGAGACCACTTATTGATTTCTTTCCACATTAAGACTTGATTACTAGCATACTATGGTTCTATTGGGTTTATTTATTGGGGGCACCTATGATATCCCTGTTGTGACCGCACTTTAATATCCAATACCTATAGTGGTCTAGATTATAGTATCGTTGCCTACTAAACCTAATTTTGTTCCGATTATTAAGGTCTTTGCACTATTATACTGATGTTAGCTGCTACTCTAAGTTCCTTGCATATCCTGGGGATGAGTCATTTATTGCGAGTTCAGAGAGTTGATATGATTGGGGGATCAAGATATAGTTAGACTAGAAAGAGAGAGATTTGTAATGATAAGCTCTGAGAGTTGGATGACATGCCCTGTAGTTCAAATCTCCGGTGATGATGTCTGAGTTTCTAGGACTCCAAGTGACGCTCCCATAGTCCTAGTCTTTGGTTGTCACATCCCAGTATCCGAGATTGAGGTGTCAATTATAAGGGGTTTGAGCAATTATCATTACTTATGACTTGGGGCCCGATTATTACATTTTGAGGCTAGGCCCCGTTAATTGATATTGTTGGGGTTGAGGACACTGTTATTGATATTTCGATATAAGACATATTTTTATGATGTTAAGGGTATTATTTCTCCCGTGGGGTATATATCGTACCATTATATTTATGGTCAGACCATTTAGCCCTAACTAACTGCTTGACCAGAGGCTAGGTCAAAAAACCCAGAGGTTTGAGTCCCTCAATGATATTAGGGGTTTGAGTCTCCGTGTGATACCATATCTGGATGGGTCGAGGAATTGTTACTATTATGATGTTTTGGGCCAAGGGTCTGATTGTTACCTATGAATCCACTCACCTTTTTACACCCTTATTGTGTGTGTGTGTACCTTTAGGGCTTATATTAGCTCAGAGGGTGTTTTAGCTTAGTCACTAGGGCCTTACACCAATACAGCTGACCCTAGGCCTTCTTATGTCGAGATCGAGGCTCTGTGATGGTTCTTTAAGGCTTCAATGATTATCTATTTTCTATATTGTGTGGGGGTACACCTATTGGGCTTATGCGGTACTGGCTTCCATATAAACATACATAGTAGGCATTGTGCTAGTGTACAGTACTGTGCTTCTGGTTCAAAGACAGTTGTGATATGGTTCACTTAATTCTGTGAAATATTGTGTTCTTACTTTATCGTGATTTGGTTCAGTATTTGCTCTGGGGTGATCTGATGGTTGTATTGCATTTTGATACATTTGACCTTCCTTATGCATGTATTTCAATCAGTCGGCTGATGTTGCCTACTAGGTGTCTTGTTGAGGTACTAACCCTTCTTCTATATATTCCCATGGTGCAGGTCCAGGTACCAGTTGGTGGCACTGATATATGGGGATCTAGGAGAGCATAAGACTTCTTTTGGTGAGCACTGACAGCTCTAGTTTCATCACAATCTCCTTCTTTTGATAGTCATCTTTTATGTCAGATTCTGGACCTGTACAGTAGTACTATGTATTTTGTAGGAGCACTTCAGTTTATATATAGAGATAGATAGATAGATAGATAGATAGATAGTTTATACTATGTTTTTTGGTATATGTATCCATTCATTTACCATGTTCCTATTCAACTGACTTCCAGGTTCTAGATAGATTTTATTGTATGTTATTATTGTGTTGATGTGGACTTGACTAGATGCTAGGATAGGTACCCTTGGGTTAGGTTTTTGGTTGCCTTATAGGTGGGACCTAGCAGGTGATATCACGATCAAAACCGGGTCGTGATAGCATGAGTAAACATTGTATGCTTCTATGTATGTGGAATAGAGTGTTTTGGGGTAAAATTATATCATGATAGATTTTGATCATAGGATTTCAGATTAGATAATTGTCATGTGTGAAATCTTCACTTGTGAATTAATTGCGGATTCGTGATACATGTGATCAAATGAATCATTTCATACTGATATCGAGATAGTATGTACATTGATATGTTAATGTTTTTAAGAGTGTGATGGTATTGAGATCATGATGATATTTAAACTACGATAAAGTTGAAATTGTATACATTATATTTACTATTATTGGTGTATTTTTACTTTGGATGGTTGTGGTCGACAGATATGTAAGGTAACATGTGAATTGGTGGTCGAGGTCTCTACTATCGATGATTAGCCAAGGTTTTTATGGGAGAGCCAAGGTAATATGTTGGATGATCTTGTGGCCAAGATTGCTTTTGTCGGGTAAGCATTGGCGGAGGTCATTGTCGGCAATGTTCACGGATACATAGTCTTTGTGAGGCCCCCATTGGTTCCAACCTGAGTTTATTAGAAGATGTGTATTGCAGGACAAATCTTCATTATGGTTATTTGACATTCCATTGCATTATTTTACACGTCGTGGCATCTACTCTATCTCAGATCATTCTTTCGTTGGTATTATATATGTGTTGCGTGAGAATTATGAATAATCTAAGATGATTTATGATATTGAGGATCTTCTATACTGTTTGACTTTGAGTATCAGTTGGACATTTTGGGATATGATTCTATGCAATATCTATATATATATATGTATATGTGTGTGCGCGTGCACATCCTTGTATATTTAATTGTGCTTGTAGTTTTTTGACTGCAGGTGTATAGTTCAATGGTATGTGATTAGGTGGATAGGAGTACTGGTGTTTTTCATCGCTTTACTCTAGGTTAGTTCCACTTGTAGCGTACATTGTTTTTTGGTGCTCATATCTTGCAACATTTTTATAAGGTGTGAGCTTGGTCCTTCATGCTAGCCTGCTTTGTTGTCGGATCGAGCATTCAAATCACTTAAGTGGTAGTTGTTTATACCTTCAACAATCCTCGAGGATCTCTATTTGACGTTTTATTCTATTTGAGGACTAGACATTGAGACTTGTATTCTATTTGATTATTCTTTCATTAGAAGCTTGTAGATGTGACTCTAGTTTTGGGATGGTTGAAGTTTTGTTTCCCTATGCTTATTGTTAAACTAGACTACCTTATCTTCTCCTTTCAGTATTATTTAGGCATGTTCAGTGTTGGGGTGACTCACTTTGGTGGGTTAAGTGAGTATCATCATGCATGGATTTTGAGTCATGACACGATGGGTCATAGATAAAATGATGAGCCATAGAATTGTTTCGTACAATAAGATCTTGCAACCTCAAATTTTGATCTTCTTTTCATGAGTCTTTGTGGTTTATAAACCTAAGTGTGACCCATAGATGGGTCTTGTAGACCTATCATATGAAAATTAATTATGGGTAATTTTGGCATTTTCTACTATCCTAGTCCTTAAACTACTTCATTTTTGTCCTAAAATTACCCTATATCCATCCCAACCCTCACAAACTCATCTTATTCTCATCCATGTCTCCAAAACTCACAAATTCTCTCAAAATTTCTTTCTTCTCAAGTCTCTATTGAAGGAACAAACTAGGGTTCCAAATCCTCCAATGATTTATAAGTTCCTACACTTAAGGTAAGTAGGTATTCATCCATAGGTCCTTTTCATATTTGGAGTTTAAATAATCCTTCACTTTTTCATCTAATTCCAAGTATGAATTTTATGAGTTTTCACGATCTCAACTTTAGTTACATGAATTTTTATTTATGTTATGGTTATTTATTATTTATTTATGCTTTAATTGTCATAAATTGCATGACTTCCTTGGTTTACAAGTGAATTACTACCATATGAAATCTAGGATTCATTAGATTCTATATGGGTTCTTTCAATTTTGATCTCATTGATCCTATTTTACATGATTATGCATGTGTTCAATCTAATTTCTTGATTTTAAGTCAATTACATGTGAATTCGTAATTTTTTCCTCAAATTTTACTTATAAGCCATTTATTATGATTTATAAGGCTTAAAGCAAGTTTATGAAAAGGGTGAATAAAGACAGTAATAACACTTTTTACGAGGTTGGATTTGCAATTATACCCACGACACATGACACATGAATCACAAGAAATGAGCTATTCTATGAAAAAGTTCTTATGAAATGGATTAGTAGCGATTCATTCCTTTCCACATGCTATTTCATGAAAAGTATGAATTATGATTTGTGACAAGCATGACTTATATTAATGACAAGTGTCTATGGGATTTTGACTTATTACCAAAAGGATTTTGATGTGGAAACGCGACCTAAGGATAGTAGCGATCTCTAGTTTTATAACTATGCTTCCACCATAGAATTATCTGCCAATATGCCCTACCAAATGGATCCACATACAACACATTTTCATAATTATAAGATTAGTGGGGTAGAGTCTCACTTTGCAAGTAGATTCCCTTTTTTCGATGTATGGTTAGACATCAAGTTCTATTTAATAGCTCGGATGATCTTATTGTTTGTTGTGGTTGATGTGCTACACTTATTGTTCCTTTTGTCACAAGTTTGATTATATAAATGACTTATGTTCTTTCCTTGATCTTATTGCGACTTCATTATACACTAATCACATCCACGCATTACTTATGCTTTTAAATGGCTTTTGTATCATGCCTTCTTACATTGGTTAAATTTCATATATGATTTGTATTACACTCTATTCTCACATAATTAGTACATTTAAATGTACTAATGCATACTTCTTTGCCTACATTATTTTATGATGTAGGGAGGACACAGATTCTACACCTTACTCATATGGCTAGCTTTGTGTTTTATTTTGAAAATTTTGTGGTGGATCATCGTGCTTCGAAGGTGATCCTATCTTGTCTACTTTGTATCAACTTTAACTCATGTTGGTGTTTTGAAACTATTACTTTCTCTTTTTTTGAGGATTAGCTAGGAACATGTCTTGAGCCCCAACCCATGTTAGTGCTAGTAAAGACATATTGGATATATAAAGTCTATGTTATTACATTATCTCTTTTGATTTGCTATGGTACTTCAACATTTATGATTTCTTTGTCATTATTATTCCCTTAACTTACCTTATGTATGCTTGATATGCTATGAGGTGTGCTTGCAGTTTCTTTAAAATTCTAATCTTCATGTCACACTATCTTAGCTTGGGTTATGACAGAAATTGTGATGGAATGAAAATTTAGATAACGCTATTATCTCCACCAGAATGTCAAGTTTTGTCTATAATGATCTTTCATTTGATTCCCAAAGCTTTTGGACTTATCCTAAGCCCCTTGGTATGTTTGGGTTAAAAATGACAATTAGGAGTACATCCTACTTTTTATTAAAATTACCACATACGAAAATTTTGACTATTCCATTGAGTTCTAAATATCAAATTTGGTGGTATATCAGAGATTATTTGTGCACATAGGTTTTTGAATGAAGCTTGGGCATCCAATCGGAGGTTTGGACTTCGCCAAAAATTAGAATTCTTAGTTGGCATTAGTGTAGGTTATTTTTATCTTCATGTTCGTAAGACCCTTAGCCACATTTTTGAAGGTTTCTCATATTATTTTCTATGATAGCAGATACCTTGCTGCGTACGTAAAGGCCAGGATTCCTAAATTCCATGATTGCGAGTCGACTACAAAGTTTGTGAATGCTAGGCAACCTGACTCTTTATGTTGATGGCATATTTTTGTTGTGATCGCAATAGTCAATTTATCTTGTAATTTATTCAAAGGACCAAACATGATAAGCCTCATTTTCAAAGATTCAAAAGTGATATTTCTCTCATTTTATCTTTGATATTTTGTGATTCAAAGGTTGAAATTAAGTGGTTTTCCTAGGAGAATGCAGTAATATGGTTAGATAGTGTTACAAGGGGATCATTTGAGGTATTTTTTCTATTTTAGCTACTTCTTTGTATCTACCTTAGCTTAAATAGGAACATTTCTTGCATGTATGATTATCGGCATTTTTGGGCCCCGAATTGTGCCCTATTTCGGGAGACAAGTTCAGGGAGCTATTAGGACCTTTATATGAAGTTAATGAAAAAATTTCCAGTGTGAGTCACACATTCCTATTTTAAACTCCAAATTTGGTCCATCAGTGTTTCTTGTGATTTTAGTGTCAACATGACGATAATGACATTATGATTCTACTTTTGATAGTACGGTGGTGTTGTAAGGCTGTTAAAAAAGGAAAAAACTCTTGTAGACTGACTTAGAGCATACGTGATCAACCTTCAAAAAGTCTACAACTTCTCTTTTTTTTAGACTGAGTTCATATATGCGAATATATGTGGAATTGCATGAATATTGGGGCCGGAACTAGTTTAGTATTCTATGATCGTAATAACTCTTGTCAAAGGCTATTTTTAGATGTGACAGTAATTGATTTGTTATTCTTGATCATCCTTGCCTCTTTGTTTGTTTTATATTACTTGTATACTATTTTAGATCATGTTTGACCCTAGTCTCTATTTAGGCTATTTATCATAGACTCACAATATTTTAAAGCCATTAAATTTCATTATTCTCACCTTGGCATATATTTTGATGACATAAATCTTTGTAGATTGATTTAACAGACTTAAGTTCAAGAGATATGCGCCTTAGTTAGGTAGTAACATAGTTTTGGGGCCTTGATGATGTTCACACTCCAATAAGAAAGTGGTCGCTGTCAGTAATTAACCTAACTGAAAGTTAGGGTCGAATCCACAGGAAAAGTTAGGGTCGAATCCACAGGGAATTCAAGGCTTAACTATAGAGATCCACTTCCAATCATTTCAAGCATTGATTACTAAAATCTATAAATAGGGGTTTTCTTTGTAATTCAAGCATAAAAATAAAAAGTAAACTAACTATACACAAAAACACTCAAATTCAGTGACAACTTAGGGATTGTTTTCCCCACGATTCATTGACACAATTACCCTAGACAACATAAATTTAATTGGGAATTCACATGTGGAAGTGTAACTTAAGTTCTTTCAGTCCTCTTGTGAAGGTGAAGGTCGAATTTCACCATGGCGCATGGTTGTCAACTATGGTGTGCCAACTAACAATTACCCTTGGCCTAGTTAACCTCCCCTTGGTCAGGTTTGGTTGATTAGAAGAGAACACATTAATCGAATCCTATCATTTATTTTCTTTTTCCTATTCATCACTACCTTTGTCGGGATCGTGATAGTAGGCAAGGTTTGATGTTGGCCACCACCAAATAACAATCAAAATGAAGGGAAATAAACAATACCTACAAAACCCCAATCAAAGAAATGCAGAAAGTCTTCCTACAACCCCAAGTTGTAAGTGCTTAGCTACTCATTGCTAAGGAAAAATCAATAATAATATAAGTAAGTGACATAGTTGAGAGTTTACCTAAAGCAATGAAGAGAAATAACACCGTCAAGTTGAAAATCACCAGATTTTATTAATGGCAAATGAGTACAGTGCGGGTTTTCAATTCCCCAAAAGTGGGTCTTCAAATTGAAAGATAAAAATCTACTCTAAACACTAAAAATGCTCATAGAATATTTACAAGTAGCTATGAATGTCGAGTCTCTCTCAAAATAAACCCTCACATAAAGTATATAGAGTTTTTATAAATTTAACCCTAAGAATTATATAGAAAAGACAGTTGGCAGCAGGTACGTCGGACAGGTATGACTTGTAGGGTGACCTACCAGTCATAATTGGTGTCTCGTTGTTAGTACTTGGCATTTTGAACTTGACTGCTATGACCAATTGTTATGAGTCATTGCTTGGTCTACGAGTTGTATGCTCTTCTCATAGTCTAGTCCTTCAATTTTCAGTCCAATATTTTGGCTCTCTGATTCTTGCCACTAATCCACCTATACAAGTCGTAGTACAACTTATGACTCATCGAATGGGCTCGTAGGGTTGACCTTTACTTAGCAGATTTTTGAGTTTTTTTGGTGTCTATTTCTTACTACGATATATACTATGACTTATAGCTTGGGCTACGGCTCGTAGGTGAGCTCGTATGTCCTACGATTCAACAAAATCTGTAACTTTTCTTCAAAATTATGCTAACCTAACTTTTCTGCAAGATTAACACAAAAATACATAAAAACCATAAAAAGTTGCACTAAGAACCCACAAAATCCCTAGTTTTGGGCATCAAATGTGTTGTATTTTGACAGCATATCAAGCCTTACTACCCACAATTCTTGTATTATCCTATTTTTGCATTTTTAAGCACCTTCTGAGGTCTGATCGACTTTAGAAGAGATTTTAGCTCACTTCTAGAGTGCTTGGATTATTTTAGAGGATACAAAAAAGGCTTAAGATGAACGGTGATAGCACTAGGTATGCAAAATTTCTTACCAATTTTACGTTGGTTTACTTATCCTTGAAATGGCACTGATAGGATGTTTCACTGGCGGTTCAACATTCAGACTTTGTACTTCATGCTACATATTATTCATCCTCCTATTACATAGTAAACATATAGAGCCTGGGCCTCTTGGTTATATCAGTTCATCTATAAGTATATAACATCCACGGTTCATGGTTTGGGCTCTGTGCTATCTCTTATAGAGTCTAGTTATATGGATATACTATAGCTGAAACCTTGTCTGCAGTTTGAGTTTTGGGCTCTGTGACTTCCCTAATCCAGAGCTTAGAAATTTTGGCATTTCTAAAATACCTTGGTCGAATCAAATACCCTTTTTATTCATAATTTAGCTTTTTTGTGCGCCTTCAGGCTTATGGGTGTCCATTCAGGTTATTACTTTACTTTGCGTACAAGTATACTTTCTTATTGGGTTTTAGTTGGCTTTCGTTACTTTAGATCTTGTTTATTCTTTTACAGTTACATGCATACCTTTACTACTTTATGTTATTGACCTATGTTTATGTTTTATTATAGTATTTTCAATTACATTTGCTTTTCTTACTTACTCAACCTATGATGCCTATTAGTACCTATTTTATTTTCTTTCATACTACACTATAAATCTATTTTGGTTATGCAGCACTAAGCACTAGTTATCACCACCATCATTAGAATAAGTAGAGCCAGCATCCGGAGGCAAGGTTGACCACAACGCCCTGATCATTGTCGTCTTTTTCTCTCTCTCTCTCTCCCATATATATATATATATATATTAGTTCTTTTGGGACTTGTACTCCTTTTAGTGGGTCTGCACTCGTGGCTTCCACATACTTGGAGGGATCTTAGCTATTTACGTATATTAATGGTTTCCCATGCCTTTTGTTGTCATTTATTATTATTTTATTACTTAGTTCTTGCCCATTTATCCATTACTAGATGTCTCAGAATTTTTTCGTTGGCTTACCTATTGGTAAAAGATAGTAGGTACCATCATGGCTTGAGAAATTGTGTTGTGACACTTGCCAGAGTGTATACTTGATTAAAAATGAGACTTGAACTATTTATAAAAATAGAGATTTCATTTTTGAGGTTTTCTGGCTCCAGATTTGTTGTATTTATATATCTGATTGTGGGAGAAGAGATGAACAACATATTATCCCATTGAGCAGGCCAATTTGTTAAAATGCTTCTCTTTATGAATATTCAAGGAGTTTATTGGGATTTAGATATTCCTTTAAAAAGTAATATGTTACTCTTTATATAAGCATGAGCTAGAATTTAGGATTGGGTAGCCTCTAAGAATCTTAACAGAGATTGAGCTAATCTGATAGAGGTCTATAACTTTTTTATATGTAAAAATGTCAATAGGAAAAGTTTTGTCCCACTGGGTGTGCCAATTTTGGAACAAACTTTAAAGTGGTGAAAAATAAATTTAATCACAAATAAAATATGATGAAACAAAAATTATATTGATGAATATTTGTGAGGATGATTTTATTCTTCCCTTGTTTTTTCTCTCTAAACTTGATATTTGTTATTTATAGTTCTCAAAACTATGGTGACTTATACTTTGTTGTGATGTATTTGATTTTTAGAAATGTTGGAAAACATATTTGACAAAGAAAATATTTAGTTTCTTCATCTATATTTGAATATCTCAAGAGTTAATAGTGTTTAGGAAAAAAGTAGCCACCAAGAATCCTACCTAAGATTAGATTCGTCGCATAAAATTCATAAATTTTTAATGTGTACAAATGCTCCTCACTTTAAGACTTATTGGAGTATAAGCTTGATGAATATCAAAAGAAGATTTAAAATACCAATAAAATAGACCATTCATTTTTGTGATAAATATAAGTTTTTAAATAAACTTTTAATTTAACAAGCAACACGATTATTTGTACTTCCCAATACTATTTAAAATTAATGTGATGGTCACATAAAAACCCATGTTTGTTCTTCATAAAACATATATATATCATAACTATAAAAAATATGGACTTATGTGTGACATTTTTGTTCATGAGTAATGTCACAACCTGATTGCTTGAGTCATGATGGAACCTACCATATTCAACTAGTAGGTAATATGTCTTATACCTCAGAACTAAAAGTAATGGGTTTAAGTGTATAAACTTTGTAGAAATAAGCAATTCAAAGATGAACAGATTAATAGGGTGGAAAAAAATATCAAAATATAAATATATAAATAATAAATGATCTCTCCCAAAACCTAGAATTCACAAGTATAGAGATGCTACAAAATAGATAAAAATACCAAAAGTAAGGCACAAAAACAAGACTTACCTCAAAAAGAAAAAAAACTAGTCCTTACGTATAGATGGAGATGGGTACAATCTAGGATGCTATGTGATCTCCCTCGTCTCCTGCGTCATACTATTGTAGGCTCAATCTCAATATTGTAAACTGATGCTCTGATCTGTATCACAAAAATAAATTCAGAGAGTAGTATGAGTACCAAAATAATAGGTACCCTGTAAGCATCATAAGGCAACTGATCTTGTAAAGTAAACATAATATGATAAGAAGTAACTAAACAGAAATGTGGTCATGAGAATATGTCTAAAGTAAAGTATATACACATGTAGAAAGAACCAAACTAATTCATCTACATGCTAACTACATCTAACTGAGTCTCCATAAGCCTAAAAGGTACACCTATGCATATGTTTTAATTAAAACTTAAGCAAATCCGCATAAGTCTATCGGATATAAAAAATAGTTAAATCTACTAAGAATGATCCCTCAACTTCAAGGTTAGAGAATGTAGAATCAATGCTTATTTTTGAACCAATAGAATCTGAAAGTTGAAAGGCCGAATTTCAAATCGAATCCTCTCCCAAGGTATTGATATGGTTGGGGGGATTTAAAACTGGATATTCGTTGAACGTATCAATGTGATCTAGGCCAAACCTTGAATTGGATGTTCTTCCAAGGTACCAAAGTGGTGGAGGTCATACCTTGAACATGAATGCTCACAGAAGGTAGCAATGTGGCTGCTGGGATTGTCCACATCAAGCTATAGTCATAGGTCATCATGGAATGTTATCTATGCTTAGCCAATCAATTAGATCGTGTGAGCTAGAAAAAGAAGCTAGTCTTGACTCTGAGAATGGAAATTATTGTCATGAACATAGCTCACAAGGTAGTAGAGTCAAGGGTTTAGGGATAGAATGCTATTGGAGCAAGGTTACCACCTATCTAAAGTACATCTATCAAACTCAAGACTACTACACTAGTCCACAAGGATGTAAGCCATCCAAAGTGATGCTAGGCAAACTAAGGAAGGCATTAGTCAAACATAGACAAATGCCAAAAATTTTAAAATAAATAAGTATTCAGACACACCACAATGTAGGGATGATCAACAATTAAAAGCAACATGCTCACAAGTTTACAAGATCCCTATTTTTTTTGAAATAAACATATAGCATGATTTTAAACACCTAAACATAGTCCAATAACTAACCAACCTAAATTTCAACTAATCAACAAACATTTACATATCCAAGCTCAATCTAAAGAGCGAGAAGTTATAGCTTACCTTAAGGCTGCACACACGCACTCCAAATCACTTTTTTGGAGAATTACCCTTTTGTATGGCCTCATAACCTGCCAAACTATCAAAAATAGAATCACAACATTAATAGAATCATTTTGACACTAAAATCACATAATTCAAAGATGGACAAAATCAAATCTAAAAGAGGAAGTGGAACCAACATCATAAAACCAGGAATTGACTTCGTGAAAAGGTTTTATATAGCTATCAGAACATATGTCCCAAAATGAAACATGATTTAGGGTTCAGAATAGCCCAAAGTCATCCATGCAATAAATATAAAAAATAATCTATGTATTCGACAATAGTGGGAGCCAAAAGAGCAAACATTACCTCAAAAGTAGATTCACTAACACTTTTCGAACACTCCAACATGTTTCGATGACAATTCCCAACAATTATGACTCTCAATTACTATAATTTGAGATAAATTGAAGGAGTTAGCAAGCTTCAAATATTACAAATAAGTTTAAATGCATATTAGTCTTAATTAAAAAACCAGATAATTTCACTTTGTAAACATAGATCAAGTGGATAGCGAATGTGAAGGCCCAACAGGGATACCCTTCACAAACATAGCTGGAGGTGTACAGTTGTGAAGGCCAAGAACCTAAATGTCTATAATATCTGCCAATGGTCCAGGAATGAGAAGTTCTAGATTACTATTGCTTGACAAATGCAAAGACCAAAAGTGGCCTTCACTAGCATTAGCTGATTTTACCATCATTAATTTCTTCAGTGGGGTGCTCAAAATTCATTTAGAATCATTTACGTGCAAATGTACTACACTACCCCACTAAATTTAACATTCTAGACTGAATGGTGAAGTCAAAATTTTCATAAAAGTTTACCTCAACAAAAGTGGGTCCCACACTCAAGTGTTATTTCTAAACAAAATATACCATGGGGTTTAGATTTTCTTTGGTAGCCTTGAATACTAAATGAATGATTGGTATTGATCAAAGTTAGTGTTTTGGAGCTAACTAGACTAATAAAATTTTCATATCAGTATAATTTCCAAGTAAATTGAACAAAGTCAAACTTAGGCTTATTTTCAGAAGCTAAAATACCAAATGGTTCAAACTTGCACTTAAAGTCTCGAGACTCAGGTTGACCATACTTCTAGCCTAATATGACAATTCAAAATTTAATAAATCTATCAAAATTCATTTTTGGGCATATTTACCTATAGTTTTAACTAAAATTTACTTTTTATGTTTCAAAGGCATCATAATAAAGAAAGCTGCATAGAATCTAAATGAATAACCAAACAACTACATTATTTGTGCCATCAAGATATAAATCACTTGGGGTCACTTTGAAAAAGCTCTAACTGATTTAAAGAAGTCATTAACAAAGAAATGACCTAAATGATCATTATAGCATCGACTACTAAAAGAACTTTTTTCATAAAAGTAAATACCTAAAGGCTCAAATAAGTAAAGAAACTGCTCTTATATCTCTTCCTAGGTAGCTTCTTTTATTTGATGATGCCTCTCTCAAACGATAACCACATAAATGTCTCTAGAATGAATTTGTCCGACATTTCTGGTGAATATGGCAACTTGATCCTCAAAAAGGTTTAGACGATCATTCAACTCAACAGAATCATACAAGAGCTCATGAGACTTGTTTGAAATGTATTGGCGCATCATTCAGTCATTAAAAGCTAGATATATAGCTAAACATGCAGGAGCTAGGGACAACTCCTATGCAACATCACCAACTCTCCTCGAAATCTTAAATGAACCTATATACCTAGGGCTAAGTTTGTGACCTCTCAAATTTTATCACTCCATTTTAGGACGATGCCCTTAAGAACTCCCAGTCGCCAACCCCAAAGTATAAAGGATGGCACTTACGGTCAGCATAACTCTGGTGCCTAATCTAAGTTATCCTCAGCATTTCATAGAACACCCGAATTATAGCTATAGCTTCCTGAATAAAATATGTAGCATGTGGCCTAGGCTATAAAGATTCAAACCAACCAACCAAAGAGTGACAACACGTACCATATAAGGCCTTGAACAGGACCATCCGAATATTAAAGTAGCAGTTGTTTTAACTTCGTCTTTTAACATTAAGTGTGCATAAATAATAGATACTTAAATTTGTGTAAAACTGAACAAAGGAGATGTATGTGTCCTATCTAGTATAATATATGTAGAACATAAATTGCCACGAAGGATATGTATGTCTATATATTAAACTTGATACAATTTGTGTCTATGTGTGCATACCCAAAGTTTAAGGTCATCAATTTGTGCCAAGGTAAAGTTAAAGTGCATCTTCATGTATTACTCGCTTTTGCTTTGTAACGGTATTTTTGATGAGTTCCTTCCGTTGCAAGTCAATTTATTAAATTTTATATTAAAATTAGTTACTTGAAAGTTGTATAAAACTAGAATAAATTTTATTTTTTCTTACATGAGAGCAAAGAATATATTCTATATTGTTGTCCTTAACTCACTTTCTTTGACACTGATAAAGATAAGTATTTATACTCCGTTTATTATATTTCATGTAAAAGTATTTTAATGAGCATGAAGTTTACACATGAAATTGAAAAAATTTAAAATTGCTATGACAACATAATTTATTTACACAAAAATAAAATGTTAAGAAGTTAAAATTATGTATTGATATGAAGATCATATTCAAAAAGAAAAAATATCATATAAGATAAACAAAATAGCGCTCATACCATCTAATATGATATATCCATATTACTAAAATTATTTATCTCAAATTAAAGATTTCAGTAATTCTATTTTTAAAATTTTAATTAAAACCTTTGTAAAAATATAAATATAGTAAAGGTTAAAAAAATAGTTCTTTATTTAAAGTTTCAAAAGTAATTCTATTTTTTAAATTTTAATTAAAACCTTGTAAAAATATAAATATAGTAAAGGTTCAAAAAAAGTTCTTTATTTAAAGTTTCAAAAAGTTCACTTTTATGTATGGACATGCTTTTTCTCATTGAAAAGCATAAAAATTGCAAAATCATAAGTTTTTCTGCGTTTTCTTCATCTGGCCATAGTAGCCACTATTATTCTGATAACTACTGAAGGAATATGGTACTTTGATTATGCTTCTTCACAAACAAGTTGTAGAAAAGAAAAAAAAGAGAGAAATGAAAAATAAGTTGAAGATATTTACTATAACCAACTCATAAAGTGTTTTTTGAAAATGAAAGCCAATGCTATTGAATATTCTTCAATAAATATGTTGACAGGGTGCATACTATTTCAATTTTTATATATGTCCATTTGTTAGTAATTGGTGTTTTCTTAAAGACCAAAAAACACAAAAAGATATTCCCCTTGAGATTTTTTCACTCTTACGATTGAGACAAAAGAGACAGAGTATATATGCCATTTTAAGATAAAATAAAATATATAAAATTGCAACTAAATACAAAGCTTACCTCGTCTCTCTCTCTCTATATATAAAAGAGTCCATGCCAACAATGGGCTCTTGTGAATAAGTGATACAAGAATAAGGACATTTGCCTATGATAAACGCATAAATCACCTGAAATAGAGGAGGTAAGAGCAGTGTCACCATCAGAGAGAGTACCCTAGACATGATCGACACTCAGAAATCATTACTAACACTTAAGTGAATCACTTGATCTCGTCACATGCTTAAGTTGCAGAACTCTGTAGAATCAATTGAATAATTCTATTGGCTTCGATATATACAATATCTTATGAATTAACTTAAATAAACAACTCTATATCAATAAATATGTTTTTAAAACAACCTTCAAGTACATTAGTTGACTATAGCTGTGAAGCCTCTACTAACTATGAAGGTGCCAAGAAAATCCCCAGGCTACCTCAACTGTAGAAAAAAAAGGCATAACTGAAATAAGGATAGACACTTTAAATGCTTAGACGGCTCCGCAAGACTGTACGAAAGTTCAAGACCTTTAACTAATTGCCTGATGATCTTTAACATTATGTATCTACAACATCGAATGACGTTAGTACATGGAATGTAGGGTAAGTAATATACTTGAGTAGAAAAACATGAATCAGAGGTAATCAAAAAAATAATTAGCTGAACTTAATATCAATATGTATGCAAAGTAAAATAGTTTAAATAATGCTTTTCTCAAATACTTCATCAAATGTCATAATGCATATATGCAACTCAATAAAAATATTATGCCTTTACTCTTAGGGAGTTTTTATAACTGACAATCACCATTTATGAGCTAAGATGATACAATGAACTACTATTGTTGTCATTACCATCCAGTACCTTGGTAGGACAAGGGACACAACTCAACTCATGGATGCAACATAACCTATATGGGAACTTCAGAGATATGAACCCCTATGCTAGAAAAAGATGTTTTGAGATGGGAGATAATTATTCTCTTACCTAAATTGGTGCTAATTATCCTCCCAAAATATATGCTCATTCTCTCATCTCATATAGTCTCATTGGACTATAACCCAAAACTCAACTCTTATCAATCATTATAAAAAAACTTGCTCAAAACATCATTAAACACAATGTTTAAACTCATTCAAAATCAATGATCATGCTCTTAGAAAATTCAATAAAATATTCTTTAAAAGTCATTTAATCTAATCAAAACTCTCTCTCTCTCTCTCTCTCCCTCTGTCACAGCCCATCTCCGGGGCCATGACTCGTGCTGGTTAGGTACTTAAACCCATATTAGATCGCAAATCAACAATTTAAGGTCTAAGAATTCTATCGAAATTTCGGTACAGTTTCCTCTGTTTTATTAACGAACCGCACCTGCACAGAAACCCCAGCAGCAACCCAGACACAATATAAATATACATAGTCATTTACACATATACATAGATGCGGGCCGTCAAGGACTCCGCTGCGGTCCTACCGCCTAATAATCATGTCATACATAGAGTAATGCGATCCCGCCGCCCGATCAAGTATCAAATACATAATATAGTCCATGTGCTCACGTATATCTCACATACCCACAACCCACTAGTATCCACAGACCTCTAGACATATATGCTGAACAATACGCGCACAAACATAACACAATTACAGAACATGAGAAGCTACCAATAGCTGGCTCCTGAAACAAAGAGGGCCACTGCAGCTGAACTGGAGATCCTAGACAAGAGGGTCTCGTACATGCTCATCGATACCTCCAGGCATGAAACGCAACCCCCAAGAGAAGGGGGTCAATACGAAATACGTACCAAGTATGTAAAATAGGAAGTACACAATATAGATAGAACTCATAAGCCAAAGGAAATAGATAACTGTGTATAAATCAAACCTCTAGTAGGTATAGAATAAAAATCCTTTTTAAATCATATGAAAGTCATGCATGTCGTATGGGAACGATGGCTCCAAACATCACACCATCCACAACATTACACCAGAAGTTCAGATACCCGAAAATCTCCATCGCACATCATAAACATAATCACATAAACATAATCACATGGGCCAGGAAAGTCGCTGTGCCCGCATATCATATATCACAT
>JAOTQJ010198513.1:10000-13228 GCA_025642045.1 Solanum sejunctum | reverse complement strand
GCCTAGACGTGATCAGTGAATGGGGAACCCAAAGGAACTCCAAACAAGCCTCATAGAATATCGTTACATATCCTTGAAGAACAAAAACAAGGCAAAGAGTAATGAAGGGAGAACTTGTTGTAAGATAGAGTGAAGAGATAAATAAATCAACTCAAAACATAAATACATAACTTTGTCCAACAATACCTCTACTATATAGATAATGGCGGGGGCCAAGACATAAAACCGAGATCACCCTCATAGTCATAAGTATACAGTATAGTAAAGGGAATCTTAATACACAATGTGAGAGGATAGTTCTTATCCCCAGAATGGGATGCAATGCAACAAGAGATAAGTATCATAATTCAAAATGCATGATGTAGGTAATAGGCATAATATGGCAATATTACATGTATGATCAATGCAAAAGTAAAACATGCTTATGTAACCCACACTTATATAGAATATCATATGTGTAGAAGAGACCAAGCTAGCTTTCTAAGGTACAAACCCCTCAGTAGGTTGAAGATGTTACCACCTCATCATTTAAGTGGAGATAAGTACTATCCCTCATTCTACGTTGACGAATACAAACCCTCATCTAGGTTGATAATGGTGCCATCCCATCACTTGGAGATGAGTATTAACCCTCATTCTAGGTTACCCGTGCTCTTGTCCCCCTAGATCGGGCATGGTCAATGTGACACTTTATATAGGATTCATTATAAGCTCTAATGCAATACCTCATGTAAGAATAATCATGTACATAAGCTCATGTCATCATCATAACATTT
Organism: Solanum sejunctum; assembly: GCA_025642045.1. Classification (NCBI taxonomy): domain Eukaryota; kingdom Viridiplantae; phylum Streptophyta; class Magnoliopsida; order Solanales; family Solanaceae; genus Solanum; species Solanum sejunctum. The sequence continues at coordinate 12,452 of JAOTQJ010198513.1, read as the reverse complement.
TTAATAACATATCTCATGCTTTGGACCTTCAATTTCTCAAGAAAACATAATCGAATATTTCATCAAACGTCTTGGGGTGTGTAATAGGGGTGAAAGTGCATGCAATTTAGAGATGAAATCATGTAGAAAAATCAGTGGTAAAACCTATAATCAACACCTTGAAACACCCCCAAGACAGTCATATCAAAACCACTCATCAAATCCAATATTCGATCTAAGATTTTAAGCTCAAAATATGTTAAAACAACCATACTTTTATAAACTAAAATCACTATGCAGTAAATTTCTCAATATATAAGACTCACACATAAAATAAACTTTAAATCATGCAATATAAAGTAAAAGAGGGTTTAGACACTATGGGTCAAAGGACCCAATAGTTCAACACCACATACCTTGACTTTGGAGAACTCATGAAGATGATTGAAGATGGAGACTTGAAGCTTGAATGAAATCCTTGAAGAAATCCTTAAGATTAGTCTTGAGTTTTGGGACTTGAATTTAGGGTTAAATATGAGTCTAAGTGTTTGAGAGGATATTGGGGAATGTTGAGGATGATATGAGGGTGAAATAAGGCTAAGTATAGGTAAAAACACGTATAGGAACCCTTGGGCCCAAGACATGAAAGTCTTGGACCAAAATCAGAAATACACAGCCAAAATAACACTGGTCCATTGTAGAGGCGACACGGATGCTCATCGGAAATCTACATATTTTGTGCGAATGAGTTCTATGAAAATGGGCATAAATCTTTCATCTGAACTCGAAATAAGGTGAAACACAGTCCATTGAAAAGCTAATGTAAAGGGCGTTAAGTTGGAAGGTCATGGGCCACCTAGTTCATTTTTATGAAAAGAGATATGGCCCTTCAAAGTTGACCCTCTTAAATAGTGTTCTTTCTGATTTTCGGATTTTGATATGGTTGCTCTAAAATTTGGGTTAGACCCATTTCCCACTCAATTTGACCCCCTAAACAAGAATTTGAAGTTTGGTTTTCAAAATAATAAAAAAATATTTAGATATATGGAAATTAAAATTCTGGGTACTTCTAAGGCACATTTTCAGCAATTTTTGGGGTTGTTACACTTAGCTCCTTCCTGCCTCTATGGAACTCTCTCTCTGTGTTTGCTACTCTTAATGGCGTACATAATCACTTTTCACAACTCTTACAATCTGATTTCTTCTTTTGCCTACTAACATCAACTTCTATTCTCTTACAAACTCATATGTATAAGACTTAGAGTATAATGGAAAACTTCTCATCATTTATCCATAAACTCCGATCAACTTATTTCCTCGGAATCGGATGACACAAATTGCTTACCTCAGCCTACTCCACATTGACAACTCAAATAAACTATCTACATTCTTATAATTGTCATGACTTAGAGATTCACACATCTTTACACAATCTTGGATACATATCTCAAGCTTCTTCTTGCTCATTAAACCCTACTCATCTCGCTCGTCTTCCCTAAGGGGAACTTGTACTCTGCTATAGCATCACTTTCCTTACAATTTCGTACCACTCACTTATTCATCATATCTCCTTATCTGACTAAGGCTCGTAACTCAATGAATCTCATGAACTCTTACTTAAAACTTAGAAGTCTAATTTAGATCTATCATATTGAAAACACAACTTTCTCTATTCCATATCTACACTTTACCCTCAATAATATGAATACTACAACAGATCAACATAAACTTCCTTCTAGTTTAAGGACGCTCTAGCATATTCTAACAATAACTCTTCCTCTATACCTCATCATGAAAATCATGGGATACTTATGATACTTTCATCAAACTTATGGCAACCGAATCATCACCCCATTGCAAACCTAGTGGATAAATAACTTTAACTGCAATCCTCAATCAACTATCACTCTCACTATCTCATTCTTTCATTCATTAGCTCTTCTTGGAAGTATGATCGCATTTGTGTGAACGCGTAATGTATGAATTAGAAGAGATCTTTCAATAGAGTTTAACTTCATCGCATGAATCAGAGTTTAAAAGAAGGGACACTTTTCCCAATGTCCTATAGCCTCCTGCTTATGAAGTGTGGTGCATAATACACCCATAAATAAGACTTTAGTAGACACGAATTCATAGAATCCCTAGGACGCATGAACTCTATGCTCTGATACCAAGTTTTTCACATAGTGAGCCTACACCCTGGACGTGGCTGGCACTCAAAAACCATTTTTGGTCTCAAGCGAATTACTTGGACTGGCTAACTTACTCAGTGGAAAATACTAAAACTGTAATGAATTAGAATGGGCTCAAAGTTCATTAACTTAAAGATACAATAGTAATATACACAACTTAATGCAAAATCTTTCAAATAATTTCAAAGAAATAACCTGAATAATATCTTTCTAGCCTATGAAGCCTCTATAGTACTAACTCTAAACAAGGCGCCGATGTAGGCCCATGGGTGCCTCAACTA
>JAOTQJ010198513.1:0-5000 GCA_025642045.1 Solanum sejunctum | reverse complement strand
TTATGGGTCATATCACTCATTATACTTTAGAAGATATGGTTATTTGAAGTTGACCCTTCTATCTACTCATACGAAAACTTAGTTGGTAGAGATGTTTTGGGCTTAGTTTGATTTATAAGATCCCTTATCCTCATTTATTGAACTTAGGGGGGTTCCAGAATGGCCAAAAGGCCCTTCTCATGAAAAGAAATAAAATTTTACTCTGTGACACCATATTTCCATTGCGCCTAGGGCGCGAACATGTGTATTTTCATGAATTTTCTCAAAACATGTTCTTTCCAATCTGGGTCAAAGAATTTTTTTAAAAAAATAAGTGTAAATGTGTGTCCTGCCTGGGGCATACATCAATTCTATTTTTGGTTTAATTACAAAAACATTATCTTTTGACACGGTCGCTTTAAAATTCGATCGAGACCATCCCACTCAATTTTTCATGCTAATCGCAAATTTAGTCTTAGATTTTCTATTGGAGCTTGGGAAGACGTATTATGTGCACGATTCCACTCAAGGGGTATTTCAAAAATTTTGCAGGGTGTTACATTATCTTCCCGATGATTCATCCTCAAATGATGAGTGGAGATGGATATCAAGGCATGAATAACAATCAAAAGCTCATCTCAATACTCGCTCAATCAATCTAACTCTTGCCTTCTCATTGTTCTTAACAGTCTCTATTAAGACTCAGGAATAAACACATCCATAACTTAATTACTTAGATATTCCAACTCATGAGTGAACATCCAGATCTTAACTGTGAACACCACTGCTGCCAACTTGAGATCATGAGTCAAATAGTTCTTCTCATGAATCTTAAGTTGTCTTGAAGCATAGGCTATGACCTTCCCTCTATGCATTAGCACAGAACCTAGTCCAACTATGGATGCATCACAATATATTACAAAGTCTTCCTTCCAATCAAGCAAGGTCAAAATAATTGTTTTAGTCAGTCTAGTCTTCAACTCTTGAAAGCTTCTCTCATATTCATCAAACTACTAGAACTTGAACTTCGTCTGGGTCAACTTGTTCAATGGTGCGAACAAGAAAGGAAATGAAATAACCTCAAAAAGTGCCCACAAATGTTCTTCAAAAGTGCCCTGAATCATAATTTTCATATATCTCAATATCCGTGCATGATATCGAAAAGTTAACTCCATATTTTTTATCAGGGGAACAAATTAAGAGGGTAATAGGTCTAACCATAATTTTAAAGTGATCAAATCATTATTTTAATTTCCTAAAAATTAAATTCCAGTGAGGTTTTTGCTCCCTTGGCGCGACGCACCTTGGGCATGCTTCAGTGTATTTTTGTGCTAGTTATTTTATTTCGGTCCAACACTTTTGGGTATTGAGCCAAAGTCTTCCCATGAGTGAATATACCTATACTTATCCATATTTCACCTTTATATCATACAAGACATTCTCAAATACTCCCTCAAACACTTAGATAAATATTTCACCCCAAATTTCAAGTTCCAAAACTCATCCGGATCTTAAGGATTTCACTCAAGCTTCAAGTCTCCATTTCCAATCTTCATCAAGTAACTCTGCAAAGCTAATATATGTGGGTTTTAACCATTGGCTCCTTTCACCCATAGTGCCCAAGCTTATTTTTTTAAATTACATGTTTCTAAGTTGATTTTACTTAGGGGTCTTCTCTTATGAATTTGACTATGAACTATGTTGGGATTTTATAAAAGTGTGACTGTTTATGCATTTTTGAGCTATGAATCTTAAATCTATCTTGAGATCTGATGAAGGATTTTGATGTATATTGTATGAGGGTATTCGCAAGTATTAGTGGGTGGTCTTACATTGAATTTACTTGTATGATTTTACTCGTGAATTACATAGTTTTACACTAGGTTTAGAACCCACCAAGTGTTAGATGAAATGTCTGGTTAATGTATCTTGAGTTGTTGAAGGCCTAATGTTTGGCATATGAGTTAAGTGACTTTATGATGATGAAAGGGTGATATGAATGTGTTGATTTCATAAGAAGTATCTATTATGTTATGAGTTGATCGTAGCCAATTGAGGGGTGATGCCTCAATTACCTAGGATGGGGGTATTAAGCCCTCAATCCGATTGAGGGGTTGGTATCTCAATCACCTAGTATGGAAGTTGTAAGCCATCGACTAATTGAGGGGTTGGTACATTAATCACATAGGATGAGGGTGGTAAGACATCAAATTAAGGGGTTGGTACCTCAATCTTCTTGGATGGGGGTAGTAAGCCATCAACGAATGAGGTGTTGCTACCTCAATCACTTCTAAGGTGTGGTCTACCTTTGATTCCAAGTACTAAGTTGCTTGGTCTATGATGATGGTCTATTCCTAAACATGTAATAAGTTCTACATATAAGCATGGTTATTCAAGTATCATTTCATGTATGCCATATTCTTATATGTTCAGCTATTCCCCAATTATGCATTTTGACTATGTTGCCTAGCTATTGTTTTATTGCATCTTACATACTTAGTATATTCAAATGTACCAATGCATACTATATACCTACATGATGTTAACATGTAGGAACTAGAGCCCCACTTGATCATCCTTCTCTTTCATGTGGCTAGTGCGATATCTCTCCAAGCAAGTTAGTGAGTCCTCAACTTCGAGGACATACTTCTCATGAATTGTGTAGTGTATAGACTCTCTTTTTTTATGATATGCTTGATTATGAAGGCGAGCCCAGTTTCTTGTCTTGGTCCCTGCTAAGTTATATGTTTAGAGGTGTTGTTGGACAAGTTATGTAATTATGCTATGAGCCTTGACTCTCTTTGATTCTATGATATTTTATTATATGAAAGATGTCCCTTAGCCTTGTTTTTAGTTGTTTTCACTCTTTATTTGTTATTTAATTGCTTAAGGATGTATAATGATATGTTAATAGGCTTTCTTAGGGTCCCTTTAGGTTCCCCATGTGCCATGTCATGTCTATGCCCTAAGCTTGGGTCATGAGAAAACTTGGTATTAGAGCACTAGGTTGTTAATGGTCCTCGACATGTAACACACCGCATTGATTAGAGTCTTATTCATGGTTGTGTTGTACACCACAAGTATAAGTAAGAGTCTATGACACGTTTTAGGAAATGTTTTCCTTCTTCTTACTCTATGTTGTGCTATAGAAGTTAAGGTAAGGCTTCCCCCCCAAATGATTGTTCTTTGCTATGCTAGATCATGTCTAACACAAGAGGAAGAGAAGCCCGCACACTTGAGGAACAATTGGCTCATACTGAGCTCCTGGATACTCTCACTTTGCTAGCTCAAGTTGGGGCTAATCAAGCCAATCAAGGGGCCCAAGCCCCTCATGCTCTTACTCCGGCATCTCTAGTGAGAGACTTTATGACAATGAACCCGCCGAAGTTGAACGGGTCTAAACTGAATGAGGACCCTCAAGAGTTTATTGATGAAATATACAAGGTGTCGTCCATTATGGGTGTGAGTTCATAAGAGAAGTGAAATGACCCAAAAAATTGCCAAAAAATGTGCCTTGAAAGTGCCCAAAATTTTAAATTCCATATATCTCAAAATTTGTTTGCTATTTTGAAAATCCGACATAATATTCTTCTTTAGGGGATCAAATTTAAGGGGCAAGGGTTCTAACCCCAATTCTAGCGACTGTAGCGAATTTCAAAAATTTCAAAGTTTGATAATAATAGTGTTGATCTACATTTAGGGTGCGATGCACCCCAGTGTATTTTCTATCCAGATTTTAATTTTTGGTCCAAGACTTTTAAGTCTTGGGCCTAAGTCTTTCCACATCAGAAAATACCTATACTTAGCATTATTTCACTATCATATCACACAAGACATTTTCCAATACTCACACAAATCCTTAGTACTATATTTCTCTCAAGATTGAAGATTAAAACCCTTATCCGAATTTCAAGGTTCCCCTTCAAGATTAAAGTCTCCATCTCCAATCTTCACCAAAGGTTTCAACAAAGCTATGGTATGTAGGTTTTAGACATTCGGTCCTTCAACCCATGGTGCCCTAATCTCCTTTTAACTCAATTTACATGATTTAAAGTTAATCTTACTAATGGGTTTACTAGTATGAACATGACTATGAACTATGTTAAAGCTATGTAAAATTGTGACAATTTTGCTATGTTTTGAGCTATAAATCTTGGATCTATTGTAAGATTTGATGAGGGGTTTTGATGTATATAGCTTGAGAGTGTTACAAGGTATTGATTTATGGTTTTATAATAGATTTTCTTTCATGATTTCATCTATAAATTGCATGGTTTTGAACCCCTAGTACACACCCGCCAAGTATTTGATAAAATATTCGGATATGGTTTCTTAAGTAATTGAAGGTTCAATGCATGTCTTATGAGTTTAATTACTTTATGATAATGAAATGAATGCTAAGATGAGCTATATTTATGAGAATTATATATATTATTCTAAGATGTCCATGCCTTGACGAGGGGGTACCACGCCTTGACCACTATGATAAAAGGGATGTTGTTCATTAACCAAATTGAGGAGTTGATACCTCATTAACAAAATTGAGAGGTTGATACCTAGCTAAACAAAATTAAGGGGTTAATACCTCATTAACCAAATCAAGAGGTGATACCTCATTAACCAAATCAAGAGGTGATACCTCATTAACCAAATTGTGGGGTTGATACCTCAATCACCTTAGAGGTGAGTGGTGTATGTTAATAACTAATAAGCCAAAGGGTGGTCTCTTTCTACTTATATTTTATGATTTATATAAGCATGATTTTACTTCAAGCATCATTCATACATATAATATCGTTGCTATGCTATCCATTATCTATGTTTATGCATTTCGACTATGTTGCCTATCTATTGTTGTATTACATCCTACATACTTAGTATATTCAAATATACTAATGCATACTCTATGCGTACATGATGTTACCATATAGGAACCGGTGCTCCATTTGGTCATCCTCCTCCTCCATGGAGCTAGTGGCATCCATTCAAGTTAGTTGGTGCGTCCTCATGTCTGAGGGCAA